>WBNO01019606.1:59419-168579 GCA_013400575.1 Peucedramus taeniatus | reverse complement strand
CGCGGCGGCGGCCCCGGGGTGCTGCTCGGGCCGCCCGGGGGATGCCCCGCCGTGCCCCCCGCCCCCCTTTTGTTCAGAACGTGTGTGAGGTATTTTTGGGATTTTTTCTTTGCCTTTATTCGCACGTCGTCTGTTGGGAGTGCTGGATTCCTGCATGATAAATGTGCTCATTTGTGTGTTTCATTTGAATGCCATTGTTAGCGGAGGAGCCCTGGGTAGGGTGAGCTGCAGCTTGCTTTGCTTCTGCAGAGGGTCTTTTGTGATGGGCTTTGTGGGATTGGAAGCCCGAGTGGAAGAATGACCCTGAAAGTGCTTATGATCCCCCGATGTTTAGGTTTATGCTCGGGAACTGCTCTCAAGTCACTTACACCATTCGTGTGTGACTGGTGCATGCACTCGTGTATGAATGCATGAAAGTCTTCAGCCTTTAATTTTGCTGGGGCGCAATAATGGTTAATTTCGTCGTATGAGCTTTATTTGACCTTCAGGTTTCAGTGCCTCTTGGTGTGTAAAAACGGAGCCCTGGCTGCCTTGGGCTGTGTCTCACCTGCCCAGGGAGTGCTCAGGACCTGACACCGATGGACATTGGCACGCGAAGGTGGCACTGGCGTTCCAGGGCTTTGTTTGAGCTTGGGCTGGAGCTTGGCACAGTGGGGACAGTCACCTTTCTCACCTGGGTTTCAAAGTTCGCTTATTTCATCTGTGGGCTTCTGCAGCCAAATGTGGCATTCATTGACTAAACCTTCAATTGCCTGGTGGAGGAGTCTAGCTATCACTTAGAGGTGTCCCCTGGACGATTCCATCTTTGTTCATGGAAATTTTCTCAGAGAGGCTCTTCTAAAATACTTTTAATGTTGAGTCATCCTATCTTGATTTGAATTAAGCCATCTGTGCTAAGGGATCTGCTCGTCGCACCTCTGAAGGGTTCAGTGACTTCAGCCTTGCTTTACACTAAAGTTGGACAATGTAACAAATCTCTCTGCCTTAGATGGAGACACAATTATCCTGTTAATTATGCGCTCTTCTCAGGAGGGTTGGGTTGCAGAACTTCCATCAGGGCGTGTGCCATAGCAGGAAAGGTGACAAATGCAGTTTGGGAACCTCCCTGGCTTTGTTCCCAAGGTGGCCTTTGGGTTACCTGCTGGGAAAGGATTCCATAGCCAATGTGAGGTTCTTCAGTTGGGAAAGTGTTGTGTGTTACAAACCTAGACGTTTGAAGTCCTGAGTACCAGGGGTCAGGCTTTACCTTGGTGCTCCGTGGGCAGTTCCAGATGGATCTGCCAGCTCCAGGAATCCTGGCTGTGATGGCAGTGCCTATGGAAGGGGCAGGGGCCTCTCTTGGGTATAGGCAGCCAGGTAAAATGAGTGTGCTCTTGCCAGTCAGTGGTTTTTCTCTCTGCTTCAAATTACCCGTGGAGCTGTTGGAAAATCCAGCCTCATTCCTTGCAGTGTTTTGAGCCTGGAGGTAAACTTGAGATCTGGAAACATTTTTTGGAATATGGTGATGTCAGCACTCAGGACTGAGAACAGGAGCAGGCTGTAGAAATGCAAAGCTTTTCAGGAAGAATATGAGCAAGGTTTCGCTGCCCTGATGGCTTGCAGAAACCCCATGTGTCCCAAGTTCTTGTCTGTAGTTGAAAATCCACATTTTTAAAACTCATCCTTGCCGCCTTCTGGTTTTCGCAGCAGAATCCACTGAGCAGATTTATGGGTTTGTATCTATCTCTGTATTTTTGTTTTTCATTGTTCCCTCACAGCTGAGTTTACTGCCAGGCTTCTGCTCTGTTTGCTCTTGTTCCTTATCTAAGCCCAGCACACAGGTGCGTGTTTTTCCTGCCTGCAGCTCTTGCTGTGATACCTCTCACTTGCTGCTGCACAGCTGGAACCAGTCCCTGCTGGCTGTCCTGCCCAGGGTTTGGGTGACACTTGACAGGTAACTGAGCTTTTGTGTGGCAGAGGTGTGTGAGCAGGGCCTCAAGTTGTGCAGCAGCTTCTCCAGGCTGGGAGCAATGCCTGATTCTGCTTCTCCCAGAGAAAGTATTGGTGATGGATCACTGAATTGCTGTGGCACGGAGCAGGGTGAGGTTGGTGTGTAACGTGCTCTTTGCTTTTCCCTCTCTGCCTACAGGGTGACTGGGAGTGGACACCTTCTCTTCCCGGGATGGCGCAGAGGTCGGGGCAGGAGGATCCGGAGCGGTACCTCTTTGTGGACAGGGCTGTCATCTACAACCCTGCCACCCAGGCCGACTGGACTGCCAAAAAGCTGGTGTGGATCCCCTCAGAGCGCCATGGCTTTGAGGCAGCCAGCATCAAGGAGGAGAAAGGGGACGAGGTGTTGGTTGAACTGGCAGAGAACGGGAAGAAAGCGCTCGTCAATAAAGATGATGTGCAGAAGATGAATCCTCCCAAGTTCTCTAAAGTGGAAGACATGGCAGAATTAACCTGTTTAAATGAAGCCTCTGTATTGCATAATTTAAAGGATCGCTATTACTCTGGGCTCATCTATGTAAGTAGTAATCGTGGGATCCATTCTGGGTGCTAATTCATGACCTTACCTGATTGCCATCCCTACTGTTAGAGTAGGTCTTATCTTTGATTTTGGCAGCCTGAATACTTGGTATCCCCATCATTTGCATGGGTCCAAAGTCTTTTTCCATGCTGTGTGCAGGTCAAGAACTCTGTCATAAAACAAATAATACAGTTCTGTGAGCATCTTTCAGCCACAGAATGTGAAATGACAGCTTGGGGGGCTCTGCTGGTGCTGCTTCTTGGAGCACTTGACTCCTGCTGAACTGATCCAGTGAGCAGTGGCAAGTGGCTTCCTTAAGCTGAGGGAGGTGACAAACCCTCACTTTGCTGGATTGGTGTGTTTAACTGTTTATGTGCATGAGTGCATCTCTTGTTTTAACTTGCTGCATGTTAAAAATGGCAATAAGAGTCTCTGCTGGTATTTAAAATATGAAGTTTGAGAGTACTGGGAGTGCAAAATGTCTTTTTGGAACTGAATATCAGTCTAGTGGCCAGGAAGGGATGTGTTCAAGTGCTTAAAATAAACCAATAAGATAAAGCTTGTTTTTTTCCAGTGATTTTGAAGCACTGATTGAATATGTGGCTTATCACCCCTCTTGCTCTGGAGTTGGGAATCACAGCGCCCTTGGTGCTGTGTCTGACCCTGCTCCTCCCTTGGGCTCTGTCCCAGGTCTGTGCCTGCAGTTGGGAGCAGCTCCTGCTCTCTTGGCAGACTGGTTGCACAGTGACTTGTTGGGTCAGGGAGTCAGGAACAGCTACAAGGAGACTTTCTGTCTCAAAAGACACTGGAACATCTGCTTAAATGCTTGGTTCACTTTTTATAAATACTTAAAGCTTAAATCCACTTTATTTAGTTCTGATAGTTGGCTCATTTTCCCCTCCATCTAGGGATTAGGGGGTACATTTTTAGCTTGACCTTTGATAATATTTGGACTTATTAAAAATTATGTACAACTACAAAGTGTTTTTTTATATTTGTGTGTCTTTGTCAGCTTCCTCTTCCAAGGCCTTACACCAAGGTGCTCACAGTGGAGCTGGGTGAAAAATACTTCTGGAATGATTCCTGCATAAGGAAACTAATTGCATAATTAATGGAGACTGGATTGAAAACTAAAGTAAACAGGCTGATAGGTCAAAAGTTTTCAGTCTGTGTATCAATCCTTATTATGGCTGTTAGGAAATTCATTACAACTATTATAGCCCTATTTCATTATGATGGTTAAAAACCTGCAGGCCTTGAATGTCACAGCAAGCTCTGGTGCAGGGACTGCAAGCACAGGCACAGGTGTTTCTGGGGGTGCTCTCAGAACTTGTCACTTGTGTGCACGCAGGATGCAGGACTGTCACTCTGGGTGGCTGACAGTCCTCTCTTTGTGAGAGACTGGCTGCTCATGGACATGGTTTGTGAGACCCTACAGGTGCCTGACCTTCATTCTCTTCCCAAAAGGATTAATTCCTGCTCTGCTGAGGTGGACTGGAACTTGCTCCTTGGCTGTGTGATGCTGCTGCCACTCAGGGGGATCAGTGCATGTGGATTTTGTGACAGACCTCCCTGTCCCCAGCTGGGAGAACTTGGTTGGGTTAAGAAACTCCAGGATTTTTGGGCTTTACTGGAGGCCTGAGTTACAGGGACCTTGCTGGAGGATGCTGCTCTTCACAAGAGCAGTGATTCAGTGCAGCTGTAAGAATTGGCTTCTGGGCTGAAATTAAACCTGGCTTACTAGGTGAAGGTGTGGAGAAGAGCAGTGGTGAGGTGTGTGGAGGACTGAATGCTGCAGAGATTCACAGGCCAGAGAGACACTGCAAGAACTCAAGCTGTTGGGGTCTCTGTGGGGCATCCCTGAACTTCATGAATGTGGCACTGCTGCTGCTGGCACAGCCCAGAGCCATTGCCCACAGTTCCTGTTTGCCTGGTGTAGGGAAAAGAGCCAAAGTGAGCTGAGCTGAGGTGAGTTCTGCTGGTTTGGCCATACTGACAGGAGCTGCTTAAAGCTCTGTTTTGATTTCCAGATAGTACTTCCATAATAACCAAATGAAAATTGTATATTTTGGTGTTGGTCTCAAGCAGTTGAGGTGCAGGTGGTGAATCTGATCAGGTGTCACGGAATTTCCCAACAGGCAACGTGAAGTGTTGCCTTTCTAGGAAGTGAAAGATGCAAGAATGTCAACTGAAGTAGACACATGTTTCCTTTCAATCCCTAGAAAGGAAACAAGCGAGCCGGGGGCTTTGGCCAGTGGGTGCAGTCATCAGGCTGTGATCTGTGTCCAGATGACGCTGCTGCAGGAACAGGAGGCTGACTAAGGCCCAGAGTGACCTGGGCAGTGATGCTCACTCCCAAGAGTCTCATGTAACATCCAAGTAGGGATGACCAGCAGTTTCTGGAACTTGCAGCATCTCTGATGCCTGCCAAGTGACTTGATCTCAGGCTCTGAGCATCACTGCTGAGCTGTGGGAGATGAACACAAGTGGAGAATGTGGAAGATCAGGGGCTTGTAAAGGCATGGTGTTAGTGCTTGGTCCTTCTGGGGTCTGGTCATGGCAGCCCAGAACATGAAAAGGAACAGGACTTGTACAAGAACTGCTGGGAAAGGTGGTTGGAGTGTCAATTACGGTGATTCCAGTTTTGCTTTGGAAATGAAATAACTTTTAATTTCTTGCTCCACTTTTAACATCATCTATTTCATTGATTGTCACAAGGTTTATCTGGAGTGTTAGTGCTGGTTCTGTGCAGGTGCAGCCACCTACAGCAGGTGGTTTAGTTTTTTCACTGCTTCTGCCTTTGCTTGGAATTTTCACTCTCCTTTGTGTTTCATAGCTGAATTTCCCCAAGTCCTGTGCTTTTCTAGGGATATCAATATTTCTTATGTGTCATTTGAGTCACTAATGCTCTAAATTGATCCTTCATGTCCTGCTGGAGTGGGTTTTGCCTCCTATAAATGCTTGTGAATGTTGATTCTCCAGTTCAAAACGGAGCTGTTGTGGCTGCCCTGCTTTGGAGTGGTCAGCTTTAATCCTGGCTTCAGGCTGCATTAGTGACATCCTTCAGCTGCAGATCAGGAGCTGGAGGTGGTTCACTGGGAGGGCACCCAGGAGGAATACCCACAGGCTTAGGAGATCCTTTGAAGATTTGGAATAAACATGATTTTGCTCAGACTGGTTTTATGGTGCTTCCTGAATATCCTTATCCTGTGAACTGAGTTCCAGGTGACTTTCTGGGGGTGTTGGTTTAAGAAAGGAGTAGTTCTAGTCAGAGGTTTTGGGTCACTGAGGCCTTTACCCTGGGTGAGGAAACATCTTTATTCTTATAAGACCTGCATGTAAAATGCTACTGTGGAGGCTTCTAGATATCAGCCCTAGAGCTTGGTTTGTGCTCAAGTTGTGTCTGCAAAATATGATTTCATGGGGGAAAGAAGCCTTTGAGTCAGACAATGAGATGGAGAAATGAAATCCACTGGGAAGAGTGGATGGTGAGGGTCCCTCAGCCCTGCATGCTGCTCTTTCAAGACCACACTTAATTCTTTGTCACAAGCTGTGATAGACATTAGGTGACACTTTATCCAGCAATTTAAAGCTCTTTTGATGGCAAGAAAGACTTTTCAATCTCACTATAAAAATGTATTTTCAATTTAGAAACATCACCTTTATGTACCTCTTGTGGACAGAAATATCCTGTCAAAACAAGTGGGTCTCTCATGGCTGTAACAGGTTTGCCACAAGGTTCTGATTTTCCAGGGATTCCACCACCTGAGGTGCAGATGGCTGTGTTTTAATGGTCTGACTAGTGAGTGCAGGTGTACATCTGACGAGTTCTGGGATAAATGGCACGTTTCCCATTCAGTGGGTCTGTAAACTTTGGAGTCTGAGTGCCTTTTCTAAGATGCTCTGGCAGGACCAGAAGTCTGGGTTGTGCAGTCAGAAGTTCCCATTGCAGTAGGATGGGATGAAGGAATTGCTCACTCAAACACAGGGTGTAATTAAGCTGCAGTAAAAACCAAGGTATTCCAAATTCAATGTGCTTTATAGTGATTTATTTTAAAAACCGTTGCTGTTGCCGCATCTGTTGTAGGCTCAGCTTTCCTGGAGGAAGGCCCTTGCCCACAGGTGGTTGTGTGGCTTTCTGGTACCCCCATAAATCATTGCAGCTTCTCCTTAACTGCTTCCTGATCTCATTCAGTCAGAAGGATTAAAATGAACAGAATTTCTCAAACGTGTGACTCTGTGCCAGTGTCCAGATGGCTCCTTGTGACTGGTGGGGGATGTTGGGGAGCCCTGGGCCACATTTGGGGGTTCAGGTGGGGACAGGTACCCACAGTGTGTGTGCTGTGGGGAAAGTCAGGTTAGAGCTGATAAGTATTGCTGTTGCTTGAGGAAGGACAACAAGCTGGTGAAGCTTGAGGAAAGGTTTAGATCCAGCTTCAGAGTCCCCCAAACTCCAGTGAACTGTGCATTATCTTCCCTGCCCACTCCCCCATGTTTTTTTAAGCCAAGACTTTTGAAAAAGCATTGGAAGCTGTTTATGTGAGGCTTCGAGTTCCTGGAAGCCTCCTGCTGGTTCTGCTCTCCTGGCACAGGGCTGCTGGGTTTTCTTTGCACCAGTGAAGTAGAAAACGTGCTCACTATTGTGCAAGTAAAACACTGCAGCAGGTATTTGTTGATAATTGCAAGTGTAATGGGCCTGCAGCCCTGTTATTTCACTTTTGAATGTACTTTCCATTTTATTGGAATAGAAGAGGGAAAGAATGAGAGCTGTGCCATAGTCCCCAGTTCCAGAGCCTGCTGTGAGTGGCAGCTCTTACAGCCCTGCACTGGAGGAGCTGTCTTTAAGCTGTTCCCTCTGTTAAGCTGCTGCCTCCTGTGAGGCCTGAGTGTAACCTAGAACAATCTGTGGTATTATATAAGCATCTGTGTTCTAATTGCTTTAATTTTCCTGCTGGTCCAGTTGGGAATGTTTCATGTTACTGAGTGTCAAAGATTGGTATTAAAAGAAACCTGCAAGAAATGGAGTTTGTTACTTAATTCTTTTTCCTACCACAAGCCAGTCACTGGATCTAATACCCAGCATGTGGCAGAAGAAGTGCTGGGGTTCACATTGGTGGACATGAACTTGATACAAGAACTTTTTTTTATATTGACACTGATTTTTTGAAGACTCATAAATGTGGTCAAGTTGAGGGAGCTCTGTGCAGGGTTAGAAATGTCTGAGGGACTTCAAGGAAGTGAATCAGGTAAGCAGAGGTATGAAAAAGTGCTTGTTGTTGTTAAACTCTGTGTTTCTATAAAAAAGGGTGGATTAAAAGTGTAAAAAGGAGCAACAGTTTGCATTGTTCACTCCTGTGCAAGTGCTCAGGTGAGTGCATTGTGCTGCAGGACACCCCTCCAGCCCTGTGCCAGAACTGCTGTAAAGCTGTCTGTGGAGAAGTCAGGCTCTGACTTGCAGCTCTCCAGGAGCCTTGTGGAAGGATATTAATACTCCTCTGGCCCTGGTGCAAGCTCAGCTCATGTTTTAGCTCTGAGCAGTTGCTGTGGCTGAGGCAGTTCTGAGCCCAGGCTGTGACCCTGAGTGTGTCTGTGTGAGAGGAGGAGCTGGCAGGGCAGGGCAGGGCATGGCTTGCACTGCTGGGCTGGGGGGGTTCTCTCTGAACACATCGCCCGAAGGCTGTGAGTGTGGAAATTCAGCACTGCTGAGCCTCTGCTCAGCTCCAGCTGTGCAGAACATTCACAGACAAATCATCTATAGTGTGGGCTGAGCTTTTCCATTCCTACCTGGTGTATGTGTTGGGCTCCTTCCCTTTCTCATTCTCTTCCTGAGCTGCCCTGATTAAATCTGTGGCTGTCATCCCCAGCCTCTCTGACCTGAGCTTCCCAGGCTGTTCTTTACCCTTGATTCCAGTGTTGTCCCCACCCCAGGGCACAGCCTCACCTTCATCCCCCCTGAGGCTGAGGAGCTGCCTGTCCTTTAAGGCTTGAATTGGATAATTTCAGGGAGAAAATCATGTCTAGCTCAGGGAACTCAGTAGGGCTTGGAATGTGAAAGGTGAGTCTGTAACCTCAGGAAGTGAAAACCAGGCAAAGAATGGCTCTGTTGAGGCAATTTATCAACTGGGGAGTGTGCTCCACTCCATTAGTTACGGGATGCTGCTTAAAGCATGTATTGCTGGGCTGGGAATGGCTGGTTTTTTGTTTCAGGTAATTATGAGAGCTGTCTGGATGCTTACTTCAGCTTAATTATTTATGTAGTAATAGAGTGGATCTGTCACTTTTTGTATTTGAAGAATTGAAGGTAGACATTGAGCCTGGGATGGGGTGATGCAGACTGATGGTTACAAATGCACAAACTGTACCTGCGTGGTGCTGATGTGCTCTCAGGTGGTGCTTTGAGGAGGCCTTTGGATGGTGTGGCAGAAGAGACCAGCCCAGCAGCCACAGCAGCTCATTCCTGGCTACAGGACCTGTTAATGCAAGGGACAGCACCAGGCTTTTTATTTACCCTGAACTCCTCCCTGTGTGTATGCACAGGGAAGGGGTGATGTGGTTGTAAGGGAGGACAGGCCATGAGGCCACACTCCAGATGGAGCCTGAACTCCCAAGTGTTTTCACCTGGGGATAACTCACCCTGTTTGCTAGTTGCTCACTCATAGCCACCTCCATGCCAGGATGTGGGGATGGAATGGAATTTGAAACAGGCCAGTGCCAGGATCCTGAACTCTGCAGATTGGGACATCTTACCAGAACCCAAATTACTACATGATAAACTACTGGATACAGGCTGGAAGCATCTGGAAACCTTCAAACTGCACATTTAGTGTCCTGAAGGGGAGCTTGTATAACCAACCTCCCTGTCAGAGGTCTCCTTTACTGCTTGTGTCTGGAGCCCTGCCTGGAGAGTGCATTCCAGGGTGTCCTGTGGCTGTGGGTTGATGCTGTCTGTTCCTGGGTAAAGCAGGAATGTGTTCAAATAGCTGATCCATCAGCTCAAGGTGAATCAGCATCTTTGCTTGCCTTTCAGTCCTTAATGTGCTCATCCACCTCTGTCAGCTGAAAAATGAATGAAGGCTGGTTCTCCATCCAGACTGAGCTGTTACTGGAGCTCACCAGTGCTGATCCCAGCTCTTACTCCCACCTGACAATTCCATCAGAGTCCACGTACTGCAGGATAGAGTTCATTAAATGGGATGTCCATTTGTTAAGCAGATGTATATGTATTCCTGATAATTCCTCCTGGGGCTGCTCACCAAGAAGCTTTTTTTGAAGAGTTTTAAACAATCTCTATTTTTCATGTGTTTGGTTTCCATGCACTAAGCCCTTTTCTGCTTTTTTAGGCACAGTGATGCACTGTGAGACTTGCAGTTATAAAACAGCTATGAAAGATTTTGGTACCATTTGCCTCCCTCCCAATTACATTTAGCTCATTAAAAGCATCCTTTCTGTGTTTCTCTGCCTGCCAAGCCATGAAGCCAGCCCACCAATATGTTCCTATATTGCTTTCTGCAATAGATGACAGTCAGGAAATTGGAAAAATTCAGTTCCATCTTCCTGTGAATAAATTAAGGCTGTGCAGGGTGGTGCTGGTTTGAAAAAGGTCTCATTTTGAAATTCTGCAGGGAAACAGGAGGAGAGTGAACTGGATAACATATTCAGGTAATCAAGGTGTTGGAGTTCAAGGTACTGCTTGCAAAGAGCTGCCATGGCACAGAGGGAATGATCTGGGATAAAAGCCTCTCCTTTTGATTAAGTTTCAAATAAATGAACCCCAGCACTGGCAAAATGTAGAATTTTGTGCTTCATAACTTCTAATTTGGCCCTGTTTGATATAAAGATTCTTCAATTAACCCTTTTCAGTTTCCCAGGATATTTGTTGGCCTTCTCTGGATTGGTTATGTTGTGCTTTGCTTATTCTGGTCCTTCCAGGTTCACAGGTTCATCAACTACTGCTTCAGGAGATAGCCTGGAAAGGCTTCTAGGTTAGCTATTATCAATAGAGGTCTGGAGGATTGTTAAGTTTGTTTTTCTAGGTTATTAATTCTTTATGTGGCTAAAATAGTAACATTTGCTCCATGTCTATGCTGGGAAAATAAAATATAGATGTCAAAGCAACTGGAGGGAGGAGAGAAGGATAATCTTCAAAGAACTGTTTTATTCCAGCACTTAAGATTTTTTTTTTTAATTATTATTTACCAGATCAACTTATTTATATCTGGGCAAGGGCAGTGATTCTGGGGAAAAAACAACAGCTTTCCTTTGGGAACATTAATGCCAAAACAAAGTCAAAGTTCTAGATGAACTTGCAGAGAAGTTGAGGTGTTGTGTTGAAAGAGAGGGTTTTGCAGTAATTCCCTTACAGCTTAACCAGTCTCTGGTTTGGGAGTCTGTCCTTGCTCAGGTGAGGAACAGCAGCTCAGGTGAGGAACAGCAGCCCAGGAGGGAAATTGCAAATCTCTGCAGCTGAGTGGGTGAGAAGCAGAGCAGGGCTCTGAGTGCTGCTGGGTGAGTGTCCAGAGCCCTCCTGGAGGGCAGAACCCTGCTGGCCTCAGCATGTTGTGGTGCCATGGCACTGCTCAGAGCTGTGCTGGGACAGGTCTGGGGTGGACTCTGGCTCTGGGAATTTCTCTCCCCTGCAGTCAGCATTAACCAGTTCTCTCCTGAGCTGTACCTGCCCTGGAGGAGCACAGGGGAGGTGCTGCTCCATGGCTCTGAGCTGTGATTCTGTGGTGGACTTGGCAAACATCTTCTTTCTTCTGCTTACCCTCGCTTGAAGTCTCGACTGGAAGCCAGCCTTGTGGCCTTTCTCAGAGCCTCTATGTCACTGGTGGTGGTGACAGAGGGATGTGGGTGACCTTGGCTGAGTGCAGGGAGGGTGGCTGGGAAGGGGTGCCCACTGTTCAGCAGTTAATTGGCTCCTTGCATGGTTGTACCAAGCTGTTAACATAACTGTCCTGCCTTGCCTCCCTTCCAGTCTCACCAGGGACCATGAATGAGTTTGGGCAGGGAACTGCTGCTGTTTCCAGCCAGTTCTGTTTGACATTTTTCTGCAGCAGTATCTAGGTCACTCAGTAAGGGCAAGAGCACTGATGCTGGCAAGAAGGACAGTGGTAGGAAAGAAGGCTGGGAAGGAACTGCCCACTTGCCAACAGCCCCATGTTATGTTGAGTTAATGACTGATAAGTTGTTCTTTATGCTTGGCTCAGTTGCCCTGATAAGATGTGTTTCCTTTCTCTTGAGAAATAAATACCTTGTTTAGGTGCTAAGGCCCTGCAGTTATCATCCAGCAGATCTGACCAAAGCAGAGGGAGTATTTTCCTGCAAGGACATAAGATGTCCCTATGTCAGGACATCTGGCTTAAAACCAAGTTCTCTTTCTTTGCTGATGGTGCTCCTGGACTCAATTCAGAGAACACCTTCTGCCTGTCTTTCCAGAAGCTGGTGGAGGTGTAGAAAGGACAGGGGACACCTTTTCTTCCAAATAAAATCTTTAATGCTTACAAAAGAAAAAAAAAAAAAAAAAAAAAGGTAGATTGGGACTATCAGCTACTGTGTTCATACCAGTGTAGCAGAATTACCTTTTAAAATGGACAAATGTTATATCCTGAGTGACCTGCTCAGTACTCTGGGCTCTCAACAGCTGTTAATGCTTTCTGCTTATTCTCCCCATCCTTTTTCTCCTCTCAACCTGCAAAGGTAAGAAATGTGGTTTTCCGTACATTTAGAAAGATACTTCCCATTTCTGCCAAACCTGGTCTCTTGCTCCCTTCCTGAGCTGGTAAAGATGGGAATTTCAGTAGTTCCCAAAAGGAACATGTCCAAGCATGTGAGGAGGTAACAGTGAATGGAGAGATTCTGCTTTCTCAAGAGCAGTCAGTTGTAGTTGCTGCTGAAAGGGCTGGAGCCAAGCAGGTTCCTTGTGTAGGGAACACTTGGGAGGGAGAGCTGTGGTATGTGCAGGGAGCAGTGTCTGTCAGAGCTCAGCCTCTGCTCCCGAGCCAGGCCAGGCTCATCTGTCCTCCCTCATAACCCAGTGTCCGTGGCTGCCTGTACTCCTTCTTCTGCCAGGGATGTTCCTGTTGTAACTTCCTTAGGAATCACTGCTGGGGAGCAGGGATGGAGCTCACTGCAGGAGACTGGGGGATCACAGGGAAATGCAGTCCCGTGGGTATTGCTTCAGTGTGGGCTCAGTCCTGTGACACTTGAGTCATTTTGGCTAAACAGAATTGTCTCAGTGAAATCAGCAATGTACAGTTTGTAGTGGTTCCTTGATATTCTGCAAGTCCACTTCTGTGGAGTGTCAGCTCTGAAAGGAGAGTGTGAAACATCTGCAGGGCTGGGTGCCAGACTGTCCCTCAGCTGGGCTGGGACAGGGAAGGGAATGACCCCTCTGTGGGATTGAAGAGAGCTCATGGGCAGGAAGGACAGACAGTCATGAGACAGTGACAGGATAGCAGAAATAATGGTGGTTTGACATAGGCTCTTCCCTCATCTAGATTATTTACCAGAGCAATGGATATTATCAGTTCCTTCAAAATAAAAATAACTTGGAATGCACATTTTACTGAAGGAGGTGAACATCAGAAGGTGTCCATAAAGCTGGAACTTGGCAAGTGGAGGAGAGATTTAAATGTCTGTGGGAAAGAGATCAGATACTCCTCTTCAAATTTACCTACGCTTATTATCTTTAAATTACTTTTTATGCAGGTAATTAAAGAGCCTTTTAAGAGAACTAGAAACCAATAATTTGAATATAGCGTGTACTTTGAGTTGCTCTACAAAAAGCACCTCAATTTTGTTTAAGATAAATATTATAGAACCTGTGAAAAGGCTTTCTTTCTTTACGACTTTATTTCAATACTGTTTACTAACAGAAGTGTTTGTTATTTTTTTTTTTTTCCAGACCTATTCAGGGCTGTTCTGTGTAGTCATAAATCCTTACAAGAACCTGCCAATTTATTCAGAGAACATTATTGAGATGTACAGAGGGAAGAAGCGCCACGAGATGCCACCACACATTTATGCGATATCTGAGTCTGCCTACAGGTGCATGCTGCAAGGTAAGGAGCAGTCTCTGGGGTTTAACAGCTACCTGGCAACTCCTCAGTGTACCTACAGCTTGGGGTTTCCTTATCCAGGCACGTGCAATCAGAGTTTTAAAGAGCGGGGAGAGAATTGTGTTTGTGTGACTCACTGAGGTGCAGCAGCAAGGTGACACCAGCCCAGCTGTGCTGGGCCATTGGTGCTCTGGAAGTTGTGTTCAGAAATACTTTGTTCCTAAAAAAAAAAAATGCTAAGTTGCATGTCAAAAGATGTTGTGCACTGGCTTTGGTTGAAGGAGGAATAAAGGATTTGGATTGAAAAGGCAATGCTGTAAAAATGTTGGCGTTTGGCAGCTGGCAGATAATCCGAGGTGACAATGGAACAATGGTGTGAGTTCAAAAAGAGGTCAGGGAAATACTTAACCTGGAGGAATTTTGGGTTTTTCCTCCTAACTGTGTGTCTGTAGTAGAATAGAGTGAGTTTATGGAGGGCTCATGTTTTGAGTTTTGGCTTTAAGGCTGTGCTGGGCAAACATGAAATTGATAGAAATGAGCACGTGCTGTTGAACTTGCACAGTTGCATTTTTGACAGAGGATTTTGGAAGCACAGCTCATTCCAGTATTGATTCAGGTTTAGGGGTCTGCTAAAGATGTGGGGACAGCAGCATGTTGTCTGCAGCCAGGTGTGTGTAACCAAGAGCCAGCTCTGCACACATTGCTGTGCATTGTGCTGTAGCTGAGTTTGGGCTGGAAGGAGGGGAAAAGCTGTTTGACCTACTTCACACAGAGGGAAAGCTGTTTCTGCTACCAGGTTAACCAACCATTTAAATGTTAACTTCTGGTTTTTTAGACATTTGATATCTTTAAATACATCACACAAGTACTTGTTTCTTGAATTGTGACTTTGTCTTTAGGGCTGCTTAATAATCAACTACAGGTTGCTGAGTGTCCTTTCACCTCAGCAGAACTGTGCCAGCAGAGTGGGGTGATGCAGGGATAGGCAGGGAAGAGCAGCAAATTGGGGCCACCAAGAGTTATTCTGCTTCCCAGTGGATACCTGGGGCACTGTTTTTGTGTGTTTTTGAGAAAGAAGCTCTGACTTCTTGACCAGAACAATAACCTCTAACAGCTCAGATCAGAGGACCCCTAATAAGTACATGTGGAATAATAGCAGAGCAAACTTTAGGATTTATTTTAAGGAGTTTATTGTAGCAGTCTCAAGTGGATTGTGATTAAATGCTTCCCAATCAAAAGCACCTCTTGAAATGGTCTCTAGAATACACTGAAATGTTCTTGAGATAAATGTCCTCTAATAAAGTAAGTCAATGTCAGCAGTTACCACACTCCGGGTGCTCCATATATTTGCTCACATACCCTGCTGATACTCATTTGTATCTCTGGAGATCCTGCTACATGGACAAATGTTACTATTTTTGAAAGATGGAATTAAAAAAATGCACATGATGGTATATGTTTGGTTACAGTCCTCTTTTTTTTAGATGCATGGAGGTTTATATTTTGTATCAAAATCTCTCTGTGCTTGCTTTCTTTTTGATTTTGATAGTCTGATTTCTCATCTCAACTAATGAATGCATAGCTTGGAATAAGAATAGAGGAAACCCATGCAATGGGATCCATTATTTAGGGAAAAACTTGTTTAAGGGTAAATAAATCTCTGTTTCTAGCGCCTTTCACCTGTATGGAGCCACTCCGTGTTTATTTTAGGAAGCATTTGCAGGAGTTAGTGAATTTCCCGTTAAAGAGTTGTCTGCACAACTGTATTGCAGGGATAAATAAAAACTCCAGCACAGGCATGAGTGCTGGTGAGGGTGAGCAGTGAGTGTTTGTGTCAGGTGGAGTGGGGAGCTGGCACTGACTCTGCTGCTTCTGTGCTTCCAGGGCCCCTGATGCAGAGAGACACTTCAGGGCACTGAGTTTCTCTCCATATAAATAAAACTTTCAAATACAACAACCAAGGTTTTGTAGTCACTAGAGCACCAAATAATATTTGTCTTAACAGTAGCACATGATTACATTATTCTGTTTGTTTTCTGGTTATCAGTGGCAACACAAGGTCAGCTACTGAGTGTGCCCAGGGTTTGGTGAGGATAGGTTTTCCCTATCAAGTATTTAACACAATGTGCAAAATGTCTTTCATCTTCTAGCTCTGCCTTGTGTTTTAGTCAGCATTCAGTCATTAATGAAACAGAAAATATGTGTCAGGAAGTTTTGGCTGGTAGAAATATGCTTGTAACCAAGAACTAGCTGGGTTAATCAAAATGCTTCAGATTAATCATCAGAGGTGTCTGCAAGCATTTATTTGCAGCAGAATCCTTGGCTAGGATGCTTTTGCTGATAAGTTACTGACACACACTTGTAAAAGTGTTGTTGTGCAGTTCCTGTTTGTGTCTGTGCATGTAGTTACTGTGGGAGATACAGCTGGGGTGGCAGAGAGAGGGCTGGGGAGAGGAATTTTTCCAGTATTATTGCAAGTCATGCTTCTGCTGTTACAGCATATCCATAGGTTTCTTTTGATATGAATGACTGCTGTGTTTCCAGTATTTGTCTGAAGTTTAATTATTAGGATTCAAACCTGAAATTGAAACCATAGGAATGCAATTCCTTTGGAGAATATGACCTTCCCCTAATAGAAATATCCTGGCCACTAATCTAGATTAATGAAAGTGGTTGGCTGGACTTTCCTGGCCTGTTCAGTGGTATTTTGTGTAGTATAATCATGTTTATTTTCCTTGCAGCTAATCACAAACTACTCATTTCCAGGTGTTTGTTAGCTGTTTGCTGTGATTAACAGGATACCTGGACCTGAGCTGTGAGTCTGAGCAACCTGATTTCTGAAACCACAATTTTACTGTGCTGAGAATTGAGCACAGTGAGTAAAGTGTTACTCAGTTTCTTAGTGCTTTCATGCCTCTAATTCAGAGCATGGACAGTCACAGCTCAGCTTCCAGTTTCTGCTTTGCTGAGGTTTTGTATGTTTAATATTTGTGCTTAAATAAGAAAACGGAGATTTTTATTTAGATTATGAAAGCATATTATTTTCTGGTCAGCAGAACTGGTGCATGTGCATCTCCATAGTTATTCCTTGTCTTAAACATTGCTGGAACACCCTGAATTTTCCTAAACTGGGGATACAAACTGCAGTTCTCCATGTGTGCTGTGGTGGGAAAAGTCTGGATGGAAGCATTGCTGACTGCCAGCCATCAAACCCTGCTCTGTTCTTGGCCCCCTGAAGAATTTTCTATTTGGAGGGACCTCCTGCCCCCCTGGCTGTCCAGGTCAGCCCTCCCTGTGCCCTCTGGGGAGGGAAGAATGGGCTGGAAAAGTGGGTCAGTGCTTGCCAAAGACAGAGAGCAGAGGGTGGGGGAAAAGAGCTCTGACACACAGAATAGGTCTGGGAGCCCAGTTTGGAGGGGGAATGGATTCCCCAGGGAGACAGAATGAGTTCTGGGAGGTGCAGAATTGTTTTCCATGGCTGAGTGTTGCAGATGAACGGGTTGGTGGTGGGACAGCTGTGATGGAACAGGGATTTGGGACCAGTTCTGCAGAGAAAAGCAAACTCAGTCAGTGCTGGGTCTCCTGAGTGCTGCAGCAGTTGCATTAAAGATTGAGTTGAAGGTACTCTTGTTTGAGACAAGCAAGACTTGGGCTGCATTCTAGTTATGCCAGTCAGGATTTCTCTTCAGGAAAAGACTCATTACCCAGTGCCTGACCGCAGAAGATAATAACCTGCAATTCAGCTTTCCAGACTGGATTTCCCCTCTCTTTCCCCCAGTAATTATTTTTCAAAGTGCTGTGGTAGTAGGGTGTTACTTCACAGGTGGTTTAGTGGATTTCTCTTGCACTTTCCCTTCGTTTCCCTGAGGAGAAGGTGAAGCAGGGAGTACCCAGATCTCAGGGGTGATGGGCTGGAATAAAGCCCAGCAGTGGGGCAGGGCTGGTGCTGGCCCCACAGAGCATTGCTGACATGATCATAAGGAATTGCTGTCTTAATCCCTGTGACAGTGTTGACCTTAATTCTGTCTGGTTGTACAATTTGCAAGCCTTGCTACAGTTCTTCAGTCCTGTTAAAAGTTATGGGCCATAAAAATTTGCCACAGAGTAAGATTTTCTTTGAGAAAATTAATTTTCCAGGGCTGATAGGGCTGTGACAATACTCTACCAGCAAGGGAGATTTGATTGTGCAAAAGCAGCACTCATAAATTTTTCTCTAGTGCTTTTTCCACAGTTGACTTTCTCTTTTCCCTCTTTCCTTCCAATTTTCCCACTTGATTTCTAGAGGAGGTATGGCTTTGTTTTATTGTGCCTCTTTATTCAGTGACATACAAGTGCTCAGGAAGAAATATTAAGGAAAACTTGTTGACTAAAGCCCAGCTTGCCTATTAATATTACTCTTGTATAATTATGCTTAGTCTCTCCTTTCTATCCTGTTTCCCTGAGGACATCTTGATGAGCACCAAATTAGCACTGATATTTTAGGCCTGCCTTTAATCCTGTTGCAGAGAAGGTTTATCGGAAACAGCGTAAGAGGGGAAGGGAACACTTGGTGTTGAAGAGGCCAGAACTGCCTACAGGTGCAATGCTTCTCTCTTAAAAACATCTTCTTGATCTATATTTGTACTTAATCTTGATTTAAGTCCTCCCCTGAGGGCATATCCACACCCAGATACAGAAGAAAATAATTGAAACTAAAATAAGACCATTTTTTTTCTTTTAAAAGTCTATTAAATCTTCAAATGGAAGAGGAAAAAATTGTTCTGAGGCTGAAAAACTTGGGAGTGATGGTTGGTGTTCTCTGTTGTGAGGAGCAGATGGAGCCTGATAAATGTGCCATTAATGTTCTTGGTATTTTCATTACATCTTGACTTCCCAAAAGAGTCCCCAAGGGCTTTTAACGAGTTACAAAGTGCAGGATGATGATCCCAGCAGAACTGTCTGCTTGGTAAATGTCATGTGAAGGATTTATAGGTCCCTTTATTGTTACATTGAGAATTCTGGATTTTCACTTGGTCCACTCAGGCAGGTGTGGAATATAAATACTCTAGTGACAATGCCATTAACATCCAGATTGCTTGTACATCTCCAGGAGTGTCACATGCAGAGTCTTCATGGCTGAGTGCAGGGAGATTCTTGAAGCAAGAAATGATGTGGAAAAAGCTGAAATCCATCAGCTGAAACAATCTCCTGCCTCATTTTTTGAATTTGAAGTAAAATGATAAATACTTCTGTCAGCTGAACTTGTTTTGCAATATTTCATCTCCTTCCCCTCACTTTTGTGTTCTGTCTCTTGATATTAAACCTGTGTGATTCAGGGGCTGGGAGCTGTCATGATTGAAATTATTGCACCTTGCTTGGCCAGCTGTGAATGGCATCAGTAGCAAGTACGTACTGAACAAGCTCAGTTGAGCTTGCACAATCTAGTTCCAGAAACTGCATTTTAAACTTTTATTGTTATTGTTGGAAAAATTTTAGTTCTTTACTGACCTTTGTCCTTCTCTGTGTTAAAATGTGACTGGATCCCTGTGTATTGTTCAGATCAAGGTTGGGCACCTAATTAGGAATGATGATACTTTTAGTGAACAGCTCTCTCTTAAGTCTTAATTACTGGGAAGTTGACGTCTTTTTTTACGTAATTTCAGTAACTTTGTTGTATTTACAAATGAGACAAGAGTGACAATTGTTACATAAGGAATTTTTAGTTTCTTCAGTGCCTCGGTTTTCTTCCCACTTCTGAAGTGCAATGCTGCAATAAATGAGCCACTTCCAAGGGCTTTTTTGGTTGATATTCTGAGCAACCAGAGATGACTTTAATTTTAAAACTTGCTATGCAAGCTGGCCTTATAATTGAATTGTGACTGTGCCTACAGACAGGAATTCAAGGCTAAGTGCATCCAACTTGGGAAATCATTCATGAGATGAATAATTTTGTGCGATTACTCAGTCAGCACCCGCTCCTGCACTGAAGCTTTTGTTTAAATTAAACTCCTTTTATTTCTAGGTAGTTGTGGAATGGATAATTTGCTCCTGCTTGGCCCAAGCCTGGAGATGACAGACACAAGCAGTAATGCCTTGATGTAACAAAACCTCCAATGTGTTCTAATCTCAGGAGCAGTGTGAGAGCCCGGCTGGGCTCTGCGTACTGTGCACAAAGCTGGGTTTTGTCAGTCCTGCCTGCATTCCTCTGGGCTGCTGAGCTAAGAGTGCAGCTATGCCATAACTGCCACTGCCAGCACTTGCTGCAGCTTCTTTTTCCTCCCCCTTCCTCTTGAGTTAAATTTCTTCATTATCCTTTGACAAGGAAGCAACAAGCAGCAGAGTAGGGCTTATCCCTAGCGAGTGGGGAGAGGTGAGGGCTGCTGGTGTTCTGCTCCGTTGTCTTGGACCCCAGGCCCACATCAGCAGCACAATTGCCAATTTCTATCTTGGTGTATCTCCAGCCTCCTTTCACTTGTCCAGGCTTGATGCTCTCAGGTACTTGGCTGCTCAGGAATTCCTAGCAGACTTTGGGAGCCTTCCTCAAGGATTCAGAGTTGCAAGGTGTTGTGCATCTGTTTCAGAGAACAAGGTGAATAAAAGCTCATGGCTTTCTGATCACCCTGGGGCGTTCAAATTCATCCTGTTCTAGGGCTTTTTCAAAGTGGTGGTAAAGCTGTCAGTTGGTGTGGAGAAGGAAAATGCAAAAGAAAAAGCAGGAAAAAATAAGTGTCTACCTTTTTATGTATATCTGCTATGAAGTTGCTCAGGGAAGTTCTTGTGGAAAATTTGAGGAAAATAGCAGGAAATCATTCTCTGAAGAGTTAGTAAATAGAAAATGTTGAAAATAGAAAATCTGCAAGAACCAAATCCTTAATCTCAGAGATGGAATAGCTGATGGACTGTGCTGCACAAAAACATTTGGCAGCAGAGCAGCCAGATGTGAGCTACCAGTGTCATCTCTGAGGGTCCTGCTCAAAATCTGGAGACCACTGTACTCATGATCAGCTTTCCAAAAGGAATTTGATAACAGTCCTAACCAAAGGGAGGTTGTAAGCAGTGTGAGAAAAGGCCTCCATATGGGCAAAGAACTAGTTAAAGATTGGTCAATCTTGCCCATTGTTTTGTGCTTTTTATGGTTTGGGAGTTGCTGCTGCAAACCCTAGAACCTGCATTCCTCTGTCTGTGCTTTTTGTGCATAAATATCTTGGGAAAGAGGAATTCCCTTGGTAATGCTGGAGCTGCTGCTGCTTAAGCAGGAGCTGAAGGGATGAAGGGTGTGGGGACATCTAAATGTAGCTGTCAGCTGTGGTTGTGAATCAGGTGGAGAATGTGAGGAGTAAGTGGAAAAGGAATCAATCTAAGAAACATTTGTACCATAGACTTGACACATTTTCTTTGTATTTTCATAGTACATAAAATCAATGTATAACAATATAATACTTTTATAATAGATAGACTTCAAACACAAGCACAAACACTGGTGAGACCCCACCTGCAGACCTGCCTCCAGCTCAGGGGCCAGCACAGTAAGGATGTGGAGCTGCTGGAGCCAGGCCAGGGGAGGCACCAGTATGATGCTCTGAGAACTGGAGTTATTCAGTCTGGAGAAGAAGCGGCTCTGGGGAGACCTCAGAACCCTTCTAGTGCCTAAAGGGGCTCCAAGAGAGCTGGAGGGGGACAAGGGGTGGAGCGACAGGACATTGGGGAATAGATTTAAACTGAAAAAGCAGAAGTTTAAATTAGAGATTAGGAAGGAATTGTTCCCTGTGAGGGTGGGCAGGCCCTGGCACAGGGTGCCCAGAGCAGCTGTGGCTGCCCCTGTATCCCTGGCAGTGCCCAAGGCCAGGCTGGACACTGGGGCTTGAGCAGCCTGGGACAGTGGAAGGTGTCCCTGCCATGGCAGGGGTGGGACTGGATGATCTGTAAAGTTCCTTCCAACCAAAACCATTCCGTAATTTAATCTGCACTTTGTACAGCCCTGGGCTGCCCTGCTTTGGGCAAAGAGGAAATGGAACAGGAGACATTGAAAGAACAACCGGAGTGAGCAAAACTGTTCAGTAAGGAAATGGCAATTCAGGTCAGATGTAACAGAAGTCTAAATCTGAAGTGGCTGAGGGAATAGGGAGCCTCCTCCACCCATCTCTTCCTATGCAGGAACAGAGTCATTACTTGAAATTTGCAGATAACATGTCCAAAACAGCAAAAAGAGGCCATTTTTTTAACAGCAGAGCTAAACTCTGATAGTCTGTGCCTCAGGGTATAGTGGAGGCTTAAAGCCTGTGTGAGGAATACATGAACAGGAATACATGGATCAGGAAACTGCAGGAGAATTTGATGGCTGCCATGAGTGTATGTGGCTGGCTTTGCTTTGTGAGGTGGTCTGTGCCCTGTGTGTGGCTGAACACAACACCAAACCATGCCCCTGCAGTGGCACTGCTGTCACACTTGCTATCTCTCCAAACTCATGCAGTTCAGGCATGATCAAACAGCTTGGGAAAGAGGTCACTTGGAGTGAAAGTTGCCAGCCCCTTTTGTTAAGTGGTTTGTGCTTGATTGTTTGTTTGGAAAGGAGAAGAGCAAAAGTTAAATGAGTAAGCTTACATGGCAGATCTTAAAACTAAAGGGCCTTCTTGAATCATTGTCTCAGTAGACAGTGTAATCTTTGTCTAAACAAAATTATTCTACATGGGAAGTAGAACAACTTAAGCAGGATTGATGGAGAATGGAAACCACTGCTGTGCTGGTTGCTCTGCAGTCCAAATAAACCTTGTCCAGCCTGTGGCTTGCCAGCTCCTACTAATCTTAGGGTACTGCTAAGGAGAATGCAAATAAGAACTGAAATGTAAGTGTAGGGATGGCCTGTGTGGCTTTTCATTTCTCCTGGGAGAGCTCCTTGGGAGTTTGGTGAATGAAGGGCTGTGGGGAGGCAGAGATCTGCTCCTCTGTATGTTGGTGGTTCTGCAGGCATCAGGGAGCAAGTCCTGGCAGCTCTGGCCAGGGCAGTCAGAGGAGTTTTTCCCCTGGATTGTCACTGCCCTTCAATTGAGCTGATGAAACCCTCGTGTGTGCCCCAGCCCTTGGGCCTGGGCACTGAGCTGAGCCCAGAAGCTGTGCCTGGCCCCGAGCTTGGCACTATGGGCATCAGGAGCGCTCACACAGCCCAGGGAGCTTCCCCTGATTTTCTCCAGACTGAAGCTGCCTTGAGTGCTCTGCTCATCTCCTGAATTCCAGCAGCCCCTGTTTGAAAAGGCTGGATAAATCATCCCAGACTCGCTTGAATTTGTTAGGTGAGCAGCACATTAGCTATGAGCTGCTGTTCACAAACATAGCAGCTCTGCTGTAATTTCTGAATTAGATCTACTAAAGCTTTCCTTAATGACCATTAATAAAGGCAGTGAAAGACTGATAGTGAAAACTAAACCATAATTAATATCCTTCCAACTTAATTAGGGCTAAAAAGTCAAATAAAATGCCAGTTCTTGCTGGTATGTGGTGGAGAAGCTACCCGCAGTGGGCAGGACAGAGTCCTGTTTGTTTTGTCCTCTGGTGCTGACTCAGCCCTGGCTGGCAGCGCTGAGCACGTCACACTTTTCTCCTCAGGAATTTGGGGAATTTCAAGCTAATGTTGCAAATGCTTCACTCGTGATTTCTAAAATAGTCTCAATTCCCAGCTTGGCTGAGTCCTCCCAGGCTGGGGCTGTGCTGGGTAAGGGAATAATGAGCGTGGTCACCTCCTGCGCTGTGGACATGCACTGTATGCAGGGCTGTGGGTTACTGTAACAAGTGGCAGGGTGAGCCATGACTAGGCTTTGGGTGACCTCTGCTATGTATCACTGCTAATTATTAACTTAATGTGCTCAGCCAGCAGCGAACCTGGAGCGTGGCTCTTGTGATTTATCTCAGATGCTCTAGAGGAAGGGACAGAACCACATTTTTTTTCCCCTTTATAATGAAAGCTGTTGTTATTTTAACTTCACAAATAGCAGGAACACCTAGAGTGTTTACATCAATGCTCCACCCCACAGTGAAGAGGTGTTTTATTGACCCCTCACTGCAGCCCTGAAGATCCCCTGCAGTAAGAGGCAGGAGAGAAATGCTGGTTTGTTAAAAGGGTTTGTGGCAGCTGGAGCTGACACTTCTCAGGCAGCAGAGGAAGTGCAGGAGACACTGGCTGTGTCTGTCATGTATCAGGCTGTGTGGGAAACACCAGGTGAACACCCAGGACTGGCAACTGCTGAGTGATTTAAAGCAGCGCTGTTGGATTGGCCTTTGAAGCTGGGTTGCAGGGAGAGGGTTGATGTAATTCTCCGTGGAGTGATGTCTGAGTAGTTTCAGTGCTCTGAGAGAAAAGTGTCTGAGCACTGATGGAGCAAAGCTGATAAGTATTATTATTCTAGGACTTAAAACTACTGGATACCCATGAGGAGTAGGCTGCAACTGAATTTGATCTTTCCTCTTTTATAAATTAATGTTACACCTTTTAGGACAAAGAATGAGAATTTTTGCGAGTTCATTGCTTGGGAGTTTCAAAGAAATAAGAGTTGGATGTAAAACGTGACCACTATATGAATGAGTGATGATGTGACTAGTGATGATGACAAGGCAGGAAGAAAAAAAAATAAATGCAGTCTGAAGGTGCACCAAGAGAGATGGCTTCTGCTGAAGTGTCCTTGAGAATTTCTCACTTCCAGAGTTCCTTTCAGCTTTTGGAAGGATAGTACAATGATCCTGCTCACCTTTCTTGGAGATACCTGTGACGTTTCCATCTTTCAGTCACCTGAAACCTCCCGAGGAGGGTAACCTGACCATGATGCTGTCCAGCTCCCAGAGCACGGCTGGATGTGTCCCATCAGATGCTTTGGGCATGTGCAGGTTCAGCTTCTTTAAAACTTTAAACAGTTTTAACTTGGTGAACTTTAGGTGTTAAAACTTGAAATATCAACTTTGTATTATTAGTAAGGATCCTGCTTCCTGCAGAGTTCCCTGGAGTGTTTGATGGGTCACTGGGGGCACAGTACTGATTTATTCCTGCAAGCTGTCCTGGCTTTGGGAAGCTGCAGGACTGCACTAAGGAGGGAGTGAGCTGCCCATGGAGGTGAAATGTAGGATAACCAGAGCTCTCGTGGTGCCCAGAAGTGTGTCAGGGCATGTTTGGCCTGGTAGGTGCCCAGCAAGCAAACTTGTGCCTGTCACTCTTCCTGCTGGCTCTGGGCAGAGGTGTTTGTTGCAAGTCACTTTCACAGTGCTAAGTGTTTGATGATAGTTTAGGGGAGTAACCAGGCAACATTTTAAAGACAAACACAAATTAAAAAGGCATGCTTCATCTCTGTAACCAGATCTCTTCCCATGTTTATCAGCCCAGCAGGAAAATAGGAAAAATAAAATAATTGGAAGCTTGGACTTCAGGAGTGGCAGGCTGTGGGACACCTGTGTGCTCTTCTTGTCATGTATAATTCATGGACCAGTCCTAGGAGTGCTCTGGCAGCAGCAAAATCTGGGCTGGTGGGAAGGTCCCTCTCCCCCAGGCACTGACCTGTTTTCACAGAATTTGTCAGGAATGCAATTTTTAAATGACCTTGGGTAGATTGATATCTGAGCCTGTTCACCTACAGCACAGGGCACATACACAACAGCTCCTTGGAGCCTGCATCCACAACAAACAGGAAGCCAGGGAGCTTTTCCTGGGATGTGCTGCATGGCACCTGAGGATGAAACACCACCTACAAATAAACAAGAGCCCTCCCTTCCCCTACACAGGGCCTCTTTTTAGAAAGCCAATGATTTCTCCTGTTTGAGAAATATCAAAGTACTTGCCTCCTCCACCTCCCAAAAAAGCAGGATTTTTTTTTTTTTATATCTGCTCCAAAAATGGGACTGGCATTTGATCACTGCTCTGGACAGGGAAAAGGAAAGGCTATGCCAGAGTGAATGATCCACAAGAATTTTGTGCTTGGATTTGAGGAAGGACCAATAATAACCTGCAAATAAGAACCATTTTCCTCTTCATGCTTTTCTGCTGGCTGGATGTGTGGTAGCCCATTGCTTTCTCTCCAGCCTGAGTCGGGAAAGCAGATTTAACTTTTTTTCACTTTGACACACTTGTTTAGTGTTCTTACCTTAAGGAAGGGGATTGTGAGACAGTCAGTGTCTGTATAAAAGTTACTGTTTGATAAGAATTGTAATCAGAGAAGAGGTTAAAACCCAAATCAGGTAGGGCACCTGTGGAATAGTTTTCATAGATCTGTGAATGAGTCCTAATTCAAAAAATGCCTTTCTGGCTGGGCACTTCACTCAGGGATCGCTCCACATGCCTTCTCCCATTCATTCCCAGTCAAATTGTGAGGGAGATCTGGACATTTGCAATGCTTAAAATATCAATATAGTAAAGGGTCATTGGAGCACAGCCAGTTGTAGAGGCTGGGTATCTGTGTGCTTGTAAACTCTGGTCTAGGAGAGAGCTCCTGTGCTGTCCTTCCAGACAGGCTGAGGAGATGTAGGTGCAGTCCTGAGGAGGGGAAGCACCTGCTATGAAATCAAGGCTGCAGACACATTGTGTTATTTGGGGGAAGTCAGGAGCTAAAGAAACCAACCATAAATAACCCTTCCACGTTAGTAATTTTGTAAGAGGCTTTTTCAGTGTGCCTCTGAGGAGATCAACTCTTTCTTGGGCCAGAGGGCACCTGGCATTTGACGCTGCCTGAGGCATCACCCCAAGCCTCCAAGTGTGGGTTTGGGTGTTGTCATTTCAATGCTGGATGCTGGAAGTGACCATCCGCATAAGGAAGACATCACAAGGCAAAGCTTGAAGCTTGCTGTTGTCTTCCTTCCACTTCCCTGGTCTGTGAGGTTCAGAGTCCAGATGGACCCAGAGAAATGGATTTGGAGTGACATACTTGGGTGCAGATAATTGACTTTATAAGGGCTGTGTCAATTCAGGCTCCTGGGGAGAAGTTTAAAAATCTTGGCTGCACTTGCTGGAGCTTATGGCAGTGACAAATAAATACAACTTTCTGGATTTGTAGATTTTCTCTAAATTTAATTGGGTAAGAAAATTAATTTATAATGTGCTTGTGTATTGTGGCACAGTAGCATTGCATGGTAAATGCACAGGTAACAAATGTCAAGATACAAAGCATTGACAAACTCACACTGTCTTTAAATAAATTAAACTTCAAGGCAAATGCTAGCTGTGTAAACTTTTTTGAAGTGCTAAACTGAAGAGGTCTAGCTTAAAGGAGGCTGTGTTTTTTGAGGTGATGGCCCAGCTACCCTGCCAAAATTAGAGCAAAGTCATTCCTGGGAAGTAAGAAAGGGAAAAAATCAGCTTGTCACTTTAAAGAAGTGCCTCAGTAAATACTAAAGCTAAGAAGTACTAACTTGCAGCTCTACTCACAGTACCAGCTTGGCTTTCATTCAGCTGTTTCTTCTGCAAGAACAAATGATCTGTGCTGTCCTGCGTCACCTTGAGCTTGTGCTGGCCGGAGCTGCTTCAGTGCATGAGTCACTGCTGGCTGCTCTGGGAGCAGCTCAGGGTCAGAGCTGCACTCCTGGCTGTGCAGGACATCCAGCTGTGCCTGAGCCCTGCCCTGGCCCTCCTCCAGCCACCAAAAACTTCTTTTTGATAGGTCTTGTGAGACCTGCTGCCTGATATCAAACCCAGAAGAACATAAATTGTTTTCTTAATGTTTCTCTTATCATACTCCCACTGCTTTTGCCCCCTCTCATCTTTCATTTCTTGCAGTCCCAGGCTTCCCATTCCATTTTTTGGTCTGCAGGAGCTGCTGCACCTCATGCAGCTGTAGGGAATGATCCAGGAGCATCCCTGCAGCCTTGACAGGAGGGTTGCCAACATTTGGAATTTTTCTCTCCCACTTTTAGTAAACTGAACGAATATACTTCAGTTCTCCTGCACTCATTCTGCTGTTTGTTACCCTTAGGAGGGATTTTTGGAGCTCACGCCTGCTTGCAAGACACAGTCACTGGCTGCATGGTTCACCTGGTGGCCCTGGTGAGACACAGCCCAGTGCAGCTACTCTGCACAGCAGGCCAGGGCATCACTCCTAGTCCTTAGTATTTTTGAACAATGGGCTCCAAGTACAACTGGCTGAATATTTTAAACATTTTTAACATTTTTCAGTCAGAGAACACCTCAATTTTTTTGTCACACTTGGTGTTAATGCAGTCTAAAACTTGCCAGGGGTGGCATCTGCAGCTCAGCCTGTGCTGGCAGTGTGCAGGAGCATCTGCCTGCTCTGAAAGGCTTTAACTGAAATGTTGCACTTGCTGCAGGTATATTCAAATGTTTTGGTGATATAATTTGTAATATGGTGCTGAAATACATTCTGTGAAGCTCTTGTCATGATGAAATGGCCCTTGCAGGCTGCACCTGACCTTCAGGAGCTCTTCTCAAAGGTCGTGAGCATGGCTCTGTGTGGC
Organism: Peucedramus taeniatus; assembly: GCA_013400575.1. Classification (NCBI taxonomy): domain Eukaryota; kingdom Metazoa; phylum Chordata; class Aves; order Passeriformes; family Fringillidae; genus Peucedramus; species Peucedramus taeniatus. Next base: position 140,598 of record WBNO01019606.1, on the reverse strand, counting down.
ACAGAAGTGCTGAGCAAGTGCTGCAGTATTTTGGTTTCCCTGGATGTCCTTTAGACAAGGCTTTCATGAATAAGGTGAATTGTGGGAGCTCTTCAGGCCTGCATGTTCATTTAAAAAAGAAAACAAAACGCTGGGCAGGAAAGCACTAGTTTGCTGGAGATGGCAGTGCTCTTTCCAAGTGTGTCAATATTGTGTGCTTGAAACTGTTTTTCTCCTCATGTAAGATTTTATATTCTTTATGCATTCAGAATAAGAAGTGTTAGGTCTACTTAATCTGAAAATATAGTCAAAAACCTTACTGTGGATGATAATTAAATTTAACCAGAATTTTGACTTCATTATCTGAAATGTCAGGACTTTTAGGAACTTCTAAGCTGTTCTTTGAGGGGTGTGTGCATGTGAAATTGGGACATTATTAAAATTGCTTCAGAATGTCCTTAGAATTGTTAAACTTAAGAGAGGCATGATAGAAATACTCAATTGAAAGGAACTGTTTTGCAGATTACAGAGCAGTGTAAACAAACCCCTATAACTGTGTTTGTTCTTGTTTTGCAGACCGTGAGGACCAATCAATTCTCTGCACGTGAGTGATCATTTTTCATTTGGCACTTTGGGGAATCTGGGTTGTGAGAGGGGGCTTTGATACAGCTGTGGGAGGCAAAGCTTGGTCTTCAGTCTTGACAGGCAGTGGGAAAAGATGCAGCATGAAGTGATATTTAATGAGAGGATATAGTCTTTTAATACTGTAATTTGCATTATTGAGTTTTCTAGGCATGTTCTGCTTAAGAAATATGATTTAAAAATCTCAGTGAAGAGCTCTGCATCCATCCCAAAAGCTTTAAGTTCGTCTCTGCAATGCTATGCTGTAACTGCTCAGTGGGAAGGGCCTGGGGAAGACAAGATCCAAAAGTGGGTCTGGAGACCCTGAGCAGCAGCTCAGTTTTAGATCTGAGCTGCAAGGGGATCTCTTAGGAGGGTGACACCAAGGTTCCCTTTTTACGTGAGCAAACTTATTGCTGTAGCTGAGGTTTTCCTGTGATCTGCTTGGGAAGCCAGAACACAAGTGGGATTTGAGGCTTGTGAGCCTCCTGAGCTGCTCTGTACTTGGAGTGCAGCTGGCAGGGGTGACCCAGCTTCCTTCCCTCTCCCCCACAGACTGTGTGTTCCTCCAGCTTCTTGTGCTGCTTCTGGGAGTGTTAGCCAGTGTGATAAGGATTCCCTGGTGCTCAGGGTGCCAGGCTGGCCCAGCCCCAGCCTGCACAGAGCGGTGCTGTTCGTGTTCAGTTCCCTGGGCCAGCACTCCGTGTGCCAGCCTGAAGGTACGAGGTGCAGGAGGGAAGTTGTCCCTGCTGGCAGCAGCCTGGGGGTCAGGATGGCTCATCTGGGTTGGAAACCACACTTTGGCTCTGTCCTGAAGCTGCCTGCAGTGCCCAGGCCTGGGTAGAACACAGCAAGCTCAGGTGTCTGAGGGCCAGAGGCAGGTCCAGTGCTTGGGTGCCCCAGTCCTGGATGCCAGTGTGTTGGGGACGTGCTTTGGGAGGATCCTGCTGCCTGGAATAGTTCAGTGGGGAGACTGACTGCTGGAAGGAGGCCTGGGTTCAGTTTCCTTCCTGAAATGAAGGGATTCAAATCTCCATCTTCTGCTCCCTACAGAAGTGCCTTAACTCTCAGAGTGTGTACAAGACTGAGAGTGGATGCTTTCAAGCCATGCCTTTTCCAGCTATGGATACAATGAATACAAGATTCTCAGGGCCTAGGGACCCAGAAGCAAAAAGAGTTCTGTACTTCTGATAAAAGTTGATCTGGTTAACTCGGGCTTGTCTAGGTCTGTGGTTCCTGCTCCTAGCAGGACTTCTGTTTTCGTGTGATGACTATTTCGTGTGCAATGCACAAAGCAGCCTTCGAAGCAGGGATGGGATCCCAGAGTGAGAAGAAAGGCATTGTTCCCATGTGTTTGTGGATGCTTTGGCAGTGTGTGCTTGCCCCAGGTGAATGTTTTGAAGTAGCTTCATGTTTTGTGTCTGCCCATGAACTTTACTCTCCTTTGCATGGTCAGCCAAGCCCACAAGGTTGGAATGGCAGTGCTGCAGGATTTGGTGAATGTCCAATCTGATCATTTACAAATTGGAAAGCTTCTAAGCTCTCCTGCCTTCAACTCTGTCATTACCTCACCTCTGAGGTTCCCATGAGCTTTTGATCCACCTGTAGTGAGTGGGCAATTGATCTCTGTTTGTATCTGGTACAGAGCATGGAATTTGTGCATCTCGTGCTTGGTTCCACCTTGGTTGGGCTTGGCTCTGCCTTGCAGAGGAGCTGGAGCTCAGGTGGTGAGGGTGGGAAGGGACACACATCCTTACAGCCAAACTTTGGGAGACTGCCACCATACTTCTTGGATGAGCCTTATCCTTTCATAGGTCTGCATTATAAACTGGGAGGATTTTGGGGTATTAAATCCTCCTTGTGAGTGGGATAGGGCCCTGGGGCGCTCCCTTGTGTTGCAGGCTGGGAAGAGATCCCATGTTTTGACGAGGAGTGGGAAAGTGTACAGGACTCCCCTTGCATTGCTGCTTCTGGTGATGAGGTAAATTGTGTGTTCCCCTTCATGCCATTGGTTTTTCAGGTCCTGGACTAAGGCAAGAATAAAGTGCAAGGAGAGTGCTAACCACACTGGAAGTGGTTTCAGAAACTCCTGTGGCAGTTCATAAGACTCATCTTCTCATCCCAAACTTGCTGTCTCAGGACCTGGATCACGTGATTGCCCCTGATGTTTACTAAAGCTGGAAGCCCTCAGAATACATTCTCATTTCTCCAGTAGGTGTGGTTCAGGGTAGCTAATGGGGAAAAAACCACCTCCTGAGTGGTGCCCTGCACTGAGTGGACAGTTGTGGTTATTTCCCTGTCTCTGGCTGCCTGGGCAGGAATTGTCTGGGACAAAGGTGTCCCACTGCTTGCTGAAGGTCTGCCTGCTTTGCATCTTCACCTCTCTCCCCCTGCCTCTATTGATGAAGTTTCCTGGTTTTTTACCTTCCATGGCCTTTAGAGGAGGGGCAGTCACTTCTCCAGCAATAGTATTTGAAGGACACTTTAGCAGGTCTCTGGATCCAGCCCCCTTTTCTTCTTGACAGCCAGGAGTGCTGCTTTTGGGGGAATTCCTACGTTTAGGGTTGGTGCTTTGATAAGCTTTTGGGTTCTTGGTCTTCAAAAATTGTCTCTGACGTTTTCCAGATGCCTTCCTTTGTTTCTGACCTAGTGAGTGTCCAATTCATTTGTACTTACCTTGGGAAACTTTAAACACTCTGGTTTTCAATTTTGTTTTCACCTCACCTGCAAGGTGACCATAAGCTTTTGATCTTCTGAGCTCAGCAGACAACTGAATGCTGATTTGAATGTAGCACACGTGGCATTTTTATCCTTGGCATGAGAGTGTGTAATTAAATCTGAGGTAGAGGCAGTTTCATTGTCTTCCCCTGTGCAGATCTTTAGGAAACACCAGTCTGTTTCCCCGGAAAGGCCTGCACTCCTGCAGTCACTATTCTAGTAAATAACAAGCTCTGTGGAGAAGGTGAGTACAGGTGGATCTTCTTGAGGAACTCACTTTGCTGAAAGTTCTCTTAATTTTTTTTTTTTTGAGAACTGTGCTGAAGAAAAACCTTTTCACTTCACTGAGCTGCTGCAGAAACAGGCATTTATCTCAGTGTATGCTTGGAGTGGTGTAGCCTGCATGGATGGTTCTCCAAGCATGTCTCTCATAATATCTCATTGTTTCGAAGGGATTACCTGGAGGTTTTCTGTCTCAGCTTCATTACCTGCTGATGTTCCATCAGGAGTCCTGCATAAACTGCTGTTTGTAAAGTCAGTAATATTTTTCCAAAGGAGGTAAAAACAAACTCCACCAGAGTATGCTGCTGCACTGTCTGGCTGCAGAGCACCTTGTCCTGACATGAAATCTGTTTCCAAGGAGGGGATTGCTGGGACTGGCAGCTGCTGTGACTGTCCTGCACTTCTCCAAGCCAGACTTAGTGACAGAAGCCTTCCTGCTCCTGCTGTAGATAGGGGGTGTCTCTGAGCATGAGATGTTGCACTGTCTTGCTCTCGTTGTTACCTTCTTCCTTCCCTTTCTACTCCCCACCTTTTAGGCTCCCAAATTTAGACAATTGTGTTGTTGCAGAGCCTGTTTCCAGGGCCTGACTGGGAGTTAGTGGTGTATAACATGCACTGAGTCCTTGCTTCTGGTTTTTATGTTGGTTCATGGTGGTACCTCCCCTTCCCCATCTGCTTGTGTGAGCTGGGGAGTATTGAGCCCAGGGATGAAATTTGTAGAAGAAACTTCTTGATGAAATTACTTATTATGGATGGGTTTTTCTCACAGTGAAGCAAAAGTCCTTTTCCCATATCCAGCAGCCTCTGCTGCTCCATGGCATCCCCCTGATTTCCTCAGGAGCAGTGATGGGATTTCTTCTGTGCCCTTTGGCCTTTCTTTGGCCAACTGAAAAACCCAAATATGTCCAGAGACAGGAACATCTACAGCTCCCAAATCCATTGGACAATCCATGGGTGAAAGCCAGATTATTGCCTGGCTGAAGATGAGATGGGAGGAGCTGACCAGACAGTAATGGTGAGAATTTCTTTTTAGCTTTGAAGTTGGATGGTTTAATCTTGGGCTGCTAACCACTAACAGATGGTGAGAAGGGCTGCTGGAGTTCTCCTCTGTTTTGGGGTTTAGTTCATCCAGCTTTTCAACGAAAAGCAAACGAGCAGTCCTCACAATCAGCACTTTTCTGGGAAGCTGGGCTCAACCAACTTCCATCTCATCATTCCCCCTTGATTGGACTGCAAAAGAAAGTTTATTTTGGACCTTCTCTCAATAAATTCTTAGTTTTCTGGGAAGAAAATATGTGTAGTTCCAGAAACTTCATGTTCCTTCTAGATTATAAGTAATATATATATATACACACATATATAAGTAGTATATATATATATCTAAAAGCAGTAGCTTTCAGCCTGTGTTGACTCAGCATCCATCAGTGATTTGTACAGAGATGTGATGCCAACACTGCAGCATTCCCAGACCTTCCTGCACATTTTCCTGTTTCTGTGGGATGTGGAGCTGTGCTGAAGAGCTTTTCAGGGTGTTGGTTGTTTTTGTGGGTTTTTTGTTGTTGTTGTTGTTTGTTTTTTTTCCTTGGAGAAGCTGCAGCTGCTATTTTGTTAAGTTTTGGTGTTTCTCTGCTCACTGAGCATGCCAGGCTGATGACCAAGATGAAGAAATTTTGTGTTGTGGTAATTAGGAATTTGGGAAATGCTGAAGAAAGTCATCTCTGAAAATGTGCTGCACTGCACTTTTAAAGCCAGTGTGTTCTGAAGTGGAGACTCTTACCACAGACTTCTGGCATTCCCAAAGCTGGGCCTGGGCCTGATAATAGGTGTTTAGCAGATCCTTGCAGCCCTACAAGGCTATCTAATCTGAACTGGCTTCCGTAGGAGTGATGGGGTGTGGAGGGAATAGAGGCTGCTTATTAAAGGCCAACAGCAGCAAATACCAAACATTTTTGTATACAACCCCTGGCTGGAGTCCAGCTGGTAACATTCCCATCGCAAGTGGTGTGGAGATGATGGGAAGCATCAGGAGGGAAAGGAAGCAGCTCTAAAGCAGCCACATAAATAGTAAAGCCAATTAATGACTCTCTTCCAAACTATCAGTTATACCTCTTGCAGAAAATGAGCCAGGTGATTAAGACACCCTTTGATTACAGGTCTTGTCTGTAAATATCTGTTAATTTGTAACTGGCAGATGATCTGCTCAGTTGTGCCTGAGAATAAGTGTCTCCTCTGTTCTTTGCAACTGCTGTTGTGCTAAGGACAAAAGGCCATTGTTTGGGCTCTTACATAGGCAGTTACTTTCTCCTCCAAACAATTTAAGTGCATATTTCCATGGTTTGGGGCCTTCTGTAAGTGGCAGTTTCCATGGAAGGAGGCATTTCTGGCCAGGGGAGCTGTGAGCAGCGGGTTGGGTTCTGTGTGCTGGGACCTTCCCCAGGTGCCACTTCTTCACGGGAGGACCCTCTGCTGCCACATGAACTTCTCATCCCAGGGCTTTTCCTGATCATTTCATGACTGAAATTTCTGGGGCAGAGGAAGGGTTTGGGTGACCCAGCCATCCAAAATGTAAAATCCTGACTTTGTTTGGGTTAATTTTTCAGGAATTTAAATCACAGAGATGATCTCCAACTGCATCTGGCCATCCTAACACATTCCACATCTACAGGAATATTGTTAATCTGCAGACTGTGCCTAGGCAGCACGATAAAGAACAGCCTGTCTTGGAATTGCAAGGCTTTCTTTGGACATGTGGGTTTGTGTCCCTGTGTCCTGTGCTGCTCATGACACTTTGTACCTTGTGGGATGGAATAAATGCTCTCTGGGGAAGGGAGCTGGAAAGGAGCCAGTCTGTGCAGTGGGCCTTCAGTAAACAACTTTAACCTCATCTGATTTTCCTGTAGTCCATAAGGCATTTCCCAAGTCACGGAGGGGTGGTGGCCCTGCCATTCAAGATGCTGTCACTGTCACAAGATGTGTGAATGTTTTGAACCTGCCTGGCAGTAAGAAAAGAAACTGTTCCACTACTATTTTCCTTCAGAAACAGTGTTTCCTCTTGGCATAGAACCCCTTGGAAGGGGCACTCACCTGTTTCTGGGATAATACCTACCACTGGGAGTGTTGTTGTGGGGAGAGGAGCTGTTCCCTGGGAATAGCAGCTCCCATCCTTGCTCTTTGCTGTATCACCTGCGAGTCCTGTCCCTCTCTGACCTGCCTGTTCTCCAGATGAGAGCCCATTCAGTGGCGGAAGTGCTTCTTGTGCAAGATTTGGGCTCAGGCTGCTCAGGGAGAGAGCTGCAGCTGGTTGAGTCAGTGCCTGGATTTTCCTAACCAAATTGGAGCTGGGATAAATTTGCCTGGAGAGTTCTGGGCTTTGCTGAAAATGACACTCCAGCTTTACATGCAATGAATTCAAAACCATGTTAAACTTTAAAGTGCTCATGCTGGCTAAACTTTTCCTATTTTAAATGTGCATGAAGCTGCTTCAAAGCAGGAGCTTTGCTGCTCCGGGGAAGAGCACTTGGACATGGGATCCTGCATGAGTTCACCAGTCACTGGCAGACTTTGTTTGACCTGTCCCTGGAAGGTGGCTTCCAAAGGAGAGATCCCTCAGTCAGTGGATGGAATAACCTCGTGCTTCAAACCGGAGGCTGTAGCTAAGGAGGGTTTGCTTCCTTGGAGCACTCTTTGGCATAGCCCATGGCTGGAGCTGAGTGTTCCCATTCAGTCCCAGAGGTTTTGATTCTGCCAGTGGAGCTGAGCCTGAAATGAAGGAGGTGAAATCATTTAGTAGAGCTGCCACTGACTGAGGTGAGGCTGCTTCTTAGCCCAGGGCTTTAGTTGTTTAATTTATGATAACAGATTGAGTTGTATTAAAACAAGGTTTAGAAAAAGTTAAGCTTCAGCTTTGTGATTCCATTCCCATTCCATAAATACTCTACATGGTGTTACTCAGTTTACCTTTTTTGGGCAGGTTGATAGAGGTACAAGATTTTAATTTATTTTTGTAATCCATGTGTTTGCACTCCTGGGAAAGAACCAAAGTATGCAGATGTCATTATTCTTGTAAATGCAAAGGACTTTATCCTAAATCTTCTAATTCTTTCATAGTATGTGGCAGCAGAGCTATTTGCCACGATGCTGCAGGAAATACTTGGCATTCTTGTAAGCTCCAGGGAGAGCAGGACTGGGATGATAACATCCGCTAGTGCTGCTTTTGAATGAGGTCTTGCATAAAGACTCTCTCTAAAATACCCCTCTGTTAGATTTAGAGGGCTTTTAACACAAGGAATGTGTTTCAAGCTGCTGCTTTTCCTCTGCTTGTGTAGCTTTGCCTGGTGTATCTGCAGCTGACTCCTCCAGCCCTGTGCTGCCCTTTTCCAAAGCTGACATCTGAGCTGTATTTATTGTACCAGCTTCTCTGCACTGCATGTGTTACAGGAGATTTTCCTCCTTTAAAATGTAATAAACTTTCTTCTTGTGATTTGACAGAAAATATTATTTCTCTAGCTTTACAGGCGCAGCTAATAGTGCATTCCCAAGCTCTGCTGACAATAAGAACAAATTGTATTGTTTTAAAATGTAAATGTATATTTTGCTGTGCTTCTTACTTCTCTTACCTGCTGGAATAGTTTTAGCATTAGCATTTTTTAATACACATCTAGAAACAGGCAAAGCTGCTTTTATTATTGCCCATGGTCATGAATTATGTTAATGTAAATACTGCAGTGAAAGGAAAATGAGAAATAAAGACTTGAGAAGCAAGAATTGGCACCTGATGGTTTGGGGGTTTCTTTCTGCTTATCAGCATTCACATTTGTCTTGTTTGTGGGGACTCTGGGCTGGGTGGAAATGGGATTTTTCATTAAGTCAGGGGGTGTTGTTCCACTTGTCCACTTGTCCCAAAGTGCACCCAGTTTCTGGGTTTCATAGTGATGGTATCTTGGCAAAAAGGAAACCCAGATATCCATTAACCAATTCTCAGAGTAATCTCCTTTGCAACCAGCTTTTCAGGTAGGACCTTCCAGGTTTTTCTGTGCACTGAGCAAAGCCAGCCCAGTCAACAAGTCTGCAGGGAACTCCCTTGTCTCTCCCTGGAAAGCTTTGAGTAATTGAGTGCAGTGCTTTCTTATCTTCCATATTCTGTGTTATTTTCTGATTGTGAGGAAGAATGGAACCCAAGTGGTTTTAGACAGAAGCAGATGCTACCAATAAACCAGGGACCCTTGGTTACCCTCTGGAAGTGCAGGCCACAGTGGGGTCACTGAGACTGTGCAGTATCCCACAGCTCATCTGCAGGACCATTCTGCCCGAGGTTTTCCAGCCAAACCTGGGGTTGCTGCTGTTCTGTCAGGTCAAACAGAAGCTGTTTCAACTGACACTCCTTTGAGGAGTCCCACGAGCTGCAGTGAATGAAGGTTCTTGCTCCTGGGTGCAGAAATGCCCATCCCACCATCCCTCAGCAGAAGTTCCCCTCTCTTAGGGCCATTCCCTGTGGGGTTTCTGTGATTTTACAGTGTTGGAAGCTGAGGAGCAATGAGAGTGTTTGAGTCTTGAAAATCTGGGCTAGTACCAATATCCTTCCTGTATCTGCAGAATTAAAATTCCAAGTGCTCTCTCATCTCTTCTCTGCAGCTGCTGAGTGCAGTGTGAGGATAGGGATGCTCCTCAGCTCTTATCTGATCAAGGAGTGCAGGTCTGGAGGTGCTGAATCCCTAAGCAAATGCAGATTAGCTACAAAACTGGGGTGTATGATGAAAAAGGCTGCACAAGAATGTGCTTAAGTTCCCCTGCTAAATGAACATTTCCATTATAAGTAGCTTAGAGGAGAAATAAGCGGGCAGGGAAAATGTATGCTTGTCATTATTACAAAGGAGCTGGCTTCCAAACTGTTAATTTTTGAACAACTGTTGAATGACAGGAGTGCTTCCACTCTTTCCATGCAAATCCCTGTAATAAAACCCTTTTTAGCTTCCCACACTTCAGAGCTGCTCATGGCAGTCACCATCTCCCTGGAAATCTTCCTTCAGTGGCTTGCACAGTTTGAGTCCTGCCTAAGGCACCCCTGAATCCCTCTGGGGGTGGATTTGTCTGAAGATCAGACCTAGGTTAGGAAAAAAAAACCCTGAACTGTCATTTTTAGAGCTGTAGTAACCTCATTTGTGATTGCAGGGACATGAACTTGGTCACATTTCCTGCCTTGAATATCTCCTGTAAACCTCTCCATAAATTCTGTCTAAACATGGTTTGCTTTAAATCCACCTCTGGCTTAAAAATGAGATGTGCATTTGCTATCTTTATTAATCTGTGAACTCTGCCACTCTGCACTGATAAATTCATTTCTTCATGGCTTCACGTAGCCCTGTGGCCTTAAATATATTTTTAACCTGGCAAAGACTCTGAGGTGGGCAGTGGAAATAATCCCTTGTTTAAGGTGTGTTTTACTGCACTGTGTTTCTGGCTCCCAAAGGTACTGAGTGTTTCCCTTAACTTGGTCATTCCCATAACCAAATCCTGGCATAATAAAATCACGCGAAGTGTAAAAGTGTATGTGTATATCTCATGATTTAAAAATAAAAATGTACCTGTGCCCTGAAAAATTCTGTCTGCAGTGATCCAGGCAGGGGACAAGTGTTTCATGTCACCTTGGGTAGCAAAGGATAAAGCTTTTGGCTTTTCAGGCATAAAGCGGGTTTTTTTTAATCAAACTCATGTTTTTAATCAAACTCACACCTTGTATCAACATCTTAAAGCTCGGGACATCTTTAGGATGAAGGAGGGATTTTAAACAAATACCTTGTAGTTCCCTGCAACATCTCTGCTTTTGGCTTTTGGTCCATGCATAGCCAGAGCCATAAATGGGATGAGGTGAGGTGCTGTAAAAAAAAGATTGCTGAGTTGTTGAAGATGAATTTTGAAGGAAATGTCTGCCCTGTTTTGCAGAGGTGAATCTGGTGCTGGGAAGACTGAGAACACCAAGAAGGTTATTCAGTACCTTGCTCATGTTGCTTCCTCCCATAAAGGAAGAAAGGACCATAATATTCCTGTAAGTTGGTATTTTCTCATTTGTTTATTGCTCTTTTTACAAATTACCATCTTTGCATTAAAAAATGACTTTTTAAAATTAAACTGTAATATAATGTGTAATTTTGTCTCAACCATTATTTTCTCTTTAGCAGTGGCTGAAACGAGCAGTTACATCAAAATTTCTAATCCATGTCAGCTGCCTAATTTCTGTTGTGAAATTAAAGGCTTTATACAAATAAAAGCAAAGCTTTCTGATGCAATAAGCCCCATTTTTCAAAAAGATTCAATAAACACAGGAAATTCTAACTGAATTTAGTTCCCACTGGATGCAGTTTTTGGTACTATATTTGTGAACAAGCTTTCTGTGCTTTCAAAAAATAACTTGTAGATAGGAAAAATCATCCAGCTTAAAAACTGCTGTAGACTTGCTATATCTAGAAGCCAGTGTATCTAATTAAAAGCTCAGATTTTATTACACTATAAACAAGTGAGTATATACTTTTATATCAGAGAATATTGGTTTTTTTGGTAGCTTGAAACCAACTCTCCTTTATGTAGAACTTTATTCAGATTTCCTGCCAGGCTTCAACATTTGCACCAAATTTTTAGTGATTCTTTGCTTTTACAAACCAGGAATGGGTTTGAATGTTCGCTGTTATGAACACTTGGATCTCTTTGCAGTGGAGTTTTAATTGAGCTTTGCTCCAAACAGTGTCTTGCTGTAATCACAAATGGCACAAATGGTTTTGCAGTAGTAATCCTTGTGTCTATGGTGGCTGGAACCTTCAAACTGCACTATCTTATAGAATTATAGAATTAGAGATATTCGGAGTTATAGCAAATACCTCTAAGATAAGCCCAGCCCTTGACCAACACCCCATTCCCACTGAACCATCCCATGAAGTGTCACTTCCACTTATTTTCTGAGCCCCTCCAGGGATGCTGGTTGCACCACGTCCCTGGGCAGCCTGTTCCAATGTTTGCCCACTCTGTCAGTGAAGAAATCTCTCCTGATATCCAGCCTGAACCTCCTGTGCCACAGCCTGAGGCTGTTTCCCCCTGCAGCAGCTACAACTTCTGTCAGTTTAGTGCAGGGCACTTAACACTGAGACATTCCTGAATGTGCCAAGACTCCAACTTGTGCAGGAACACGAGGTGACTTTGGACCAGTCTGGGAAGTAAAAAAAAGTAAAAATTTGAAGTGGAAGAGAAGGAAAGGTTGCAGGTAAATTTGAAGAAAACTACTGACTTGTATGGGGAAACTTGACATTGCTTTAATCGAGCAGAGAGGAAATCACGTGAGCCTGTGCATTGGTGCTTAATCAAACTGGTGCTGTTTTTTCACACAGAAAAGATGAAAATCAGTCTTTATCAGTGTTTACTGAGCAGCTTGAGAGTGCTGCAGGTCTCAGGAGGAGGTTTCTGTCCACTTTCTGACATTGGAATGTCAGCAGTGTCAGGGCTGTGTTCATGGCTCTGCCACATGTGTTAGCAGGTTGTGACTCTGGTGACACTGTCTGGCACATCATCCACCACAAGTGGTTTTCTGTGGAGGTTTGGAGTTATGCATATTCTTGGTTTTACCACTGTGCAGCCTTGGACTGAAAAAAAGTGTTTTTTCAGTTTCTACAGAAGTAAAATTTTGCCAACAAGTTTTTGGAGAGAAGAGAATTGTGCAGGGTTTGCACCAAGTATTTCTAAATATACCGTTGACAACTTGGAATACCTTAGGCTGAAAGACACTTCTGGAAGCCTCTTGTCCAGACACCTTTCAAAATGTGTGTCCCTTCAAAGTGAGATTGCACTGCCCAATCCCCACAAAAGCTGAGTTTTGAAAATCCTGAGGGATGGAGATGATGCAACTTCTCAGGGAGCCTGTGAAGGCACAGGAAAGAACGGGGAAAGCTGGGATGTGAACAAAAAGAACAGGGAATGTCCTGAGTAAGAGTCTTGGATTGTGCCCTTCATTCAGTGCAGTACCACAGTGGTACTGGATTTGCCATGTATCCATGAAAAATGCAGAATGTTTGTCACCAAAGTAATTTTGAAAATATAAATGAGCCTCCCTTGTTGTGCAACAATTAGTTTTTGTTTATGTATTGGAAACAAAGAATGTCTAACCGTCACAGGTGCCACTGGAAAGTTAGGAAGGGTCAGAATGAGGGTTATAGGAGCAGCCCTAATTTAGCCCTGTTTGCATATTCATTAGAAAACTGTAGAGGGCTGGTGGTGATCCACAGTCTATGCAACCTGTGCATTACCCTGTGTACAAGAAGATGCTAAATAGGCTTGTTAAATTAATCCATGGCTTACAGTCTGTCTGTACCCATCCTGTTACAGATAATTATAGTGACATGTTTATTTCTCAGCCTGTTTGAATGTCTCATTGATTATTTTTTTAAACGAAGCAATTTGTATGCTGAGCCTAGGGTTAAGTTTGATTTGCCTGACAGAGTGCTGTAAAAACAGAACAAACCAAAGGAGCCCCAGTGTGACACCTCAGAGCTGCACTGATGTCACAGGGGCTCAGCAGGTGCTTCCTCCAGCTGGGACAGTGGGGGAATGTTGAACCTCTGTGAGGAGCTCTGCCCATGCCCTGCACAGCCTGACATGGTTGGCATCCAGCTGCTTGTCCATGAAGCTTTCCTATCCCAAAATCCCTCTTTCCTCAGAGCTCACAGAGACCTGCACAGCCCTTAGCATATGGTCCTTGGAAATTGAGTCAATAACACAGGGGCTGGAATTTCAGCCTGAATAGTGAGGATTCCTGGTTTCTGAGTGTGGGAACCTGTGGCCCCAGTGTCTCATTTCCTCTGTAATCCCAAGATGTTGTCTTGGGCACTGCACTCGGAAGTGTGGGGAGGAGGAGGCGGTGGTAGAAATGTACCAGAGAAACTTCACTAATAGTGGGGTTTGGCAGAGCCAGGTGAGACTGCAGCAGTCCCTAAAACTGGGAATAGAGACTGGGCTCTGCAGAGCAGTGAGGGGAGGGAGAGGTGCTTGGCAGGGCTGTGAACAAGAGCTCCTCTGAGGCCTGAGTGTGGGATGAAAGTAAGCCCTGCATGGTGTCCAGTCTCCATCAGATGAAACCTTTAAATCAAATGCAGATCACGGAATCCCAGAATGGCTTTGGTTGGAGGGGATGATAAAGATTATCCAGTTCTGCTCCCCTGCCATGGCAGGGACACCTTCCACTGTCCCAGGCTGCTCCAAGCCCCAATGACCAACCTGGCCTTGGGCACTGCCAGGGATCCAGGGGCAGCCACAGCTGCTCTGGGCACCCTGTGCAAGGGCCTGCCCACCCTCACAGGGAACAATTCCTTCCCAATATCCCATCCAGCCCTGCCCTTCTTCAGCTTCAGGCCATTCCCTGTGTCCTGTCTCTCCATCCCTTGTCCCCAGTTCCTCTCCACTTCTCCTGGAGCCCCTTTTGGCCCTGGAAGGGGCTTTAAGCTTTCCCCAAAGTGTTCTCACCCCCAAACTGCCTCTATTTTCACTAAAACCAGCTTTCATGTTGGTGCTATTTTAGACTTTAGAACTCATTACTGGTACTTTCAGGTTAATGATTGCTTTCAGTGACTGCATTTGCCTGGGTAGCTGAAATGCTAAGTTGCTTAATTTGTTTTATTAATTTCTAAAGAAACAGAATTAGTTTTTGAAGGACAGGATCTCGGGTAGGCTCACTCAGGCTAAAGCTCCCCTGGGTTTCCCAAGTGGGCTTTAACTGCCCTCATTTAAACACAGAGAAGTTAAATCTGTGCCTGGCTGTGCTCAGTTCTGTTTCTAGTAGGACAAGAATGGACACCCAAGAGTGCAATCAATCTTTTCTAAGTATAAACAAATTAAACTCCTCTGAATTCCGAGGTGTTCCTGTCCTGCTCCATGATTCCAGGAGGGGTAGTTCTTTTCTTGGCAGGTACAGTGCAGCTTTGAAAACTCACATTACTTACCTGAGCAAGCCAAACCTCTGCTGGCTGCTTTACAGACCTCTGTCCAAATCTACCATTCTGCACAAATAAAATAAGAGTCATAGAAAAAGGGAGTACATTTGGCTTGGTATAAAAATCTCTTGTTGCGTGTGTTTCTCCACAATATTTTGCCTCAGGCTCTCAGATATGAAGCTTAAGATTATTAAACTCACAGACTGCGCCAAGGAAGAGAAAATGGAATTGAAAATTTCTGCTGAAGCTGTGCAGATTTGAATTTTGAAGGGTTTTTTATTTTACTTTATTACCTTCACGTCCCCTTTGTCCTTCTGGCTGGCAAAATGTCCAGTGTACGGTTGTGCTGCTGCTCTTGGTGATGCTTGAAAGAAAGAAGCAAAGGTCTTGTCTCGAATGTGGGTTTGCATTTCTTAAATATTTGTAGTAGAGTGCAAAACCAACCCCCCTGACTCCTTTGTGTTGCTTCCCTCATGTTGTTCCATCCCCTTTGTGAGTGTTGAAGGACAGTGATCACCTCCTCCATCCCAACCACCTCACAGTGCCCAGGGCTGGGGACAAAGGGACTCGGGGCTGGGGTTAATTTTGAGAGCAGTGCCCAAATAATGCAACTCCTGCCCTTTCCCTTGCTGCTCAAGGGCCATCTGTCATCTTGGGTTTAATTAGTCCTTGCATAAACACAGGGTGCAGTGTTTGGAACATGCCAATAACTTCTGTTCTGAAATGAATTTGGGCAGTTTCTGTGAAACTCTTGTGAAGTGAGCGTGTGGTTAAACGTGCTGACAGTGCTAATGCGGGATGTGACATGCAGCTGGAATGCCTGCTTGCTAACTTATCATTTGTTTGTTTGCAATGAACAGCCCGAATCACCCAAACCCGTGAAACACCAGGCAAGTGGTTTTTTTTAATGCTTTTCAAGTTATGTAGGAGAATTTATGTATATTTTTCTCTTTGTGCTGATAATGTGGGAAACCTTGAAGGAACACACAGCTAATAGAGAGTTTTGGAAATATTTAACTGGTTTTGACAGAGGGAAGAGTGAGCAGCTCATGAGTTTCTCAGCATTGCAAAAGATTTTAACCACTTTTAAGCCCTGAAACGAAAGGTTTGTCCTTTCTCCCTCCAAAATACTTTGTGTATACTGGGTAATGTGCTGCTGAGAGAATGCAGAACTCTTTTAAAATATTAAAGCACTAAATAAAAGATTTGATTAATGGAAGCTACAAAATTCTTTTGATTAAGTGTTTGGTCTGAATATTTTTATAGCTTTGCAAATCACCGATGAAGACTTTGATCTCAAGTGTGAAAGGCCTGGCATAACCAAAAGCCTTCTGAAATCAAGAATTTCCCCAGACTTTCTAGGACTTTCTAGGTGTGAGCAGAACGGGATCTTGTGCCTGAATTAATCTTTGCTGATTTGAGCTCCAGCTGTTCTCAGTGCTCAGGCTGGCTGGAGCTGCTGGGCAGATCACCCTGCCCATCCCACGCTCCTGATCCCTTGCTCTGTTCGATCCCACTTTTCTGGGTGAGAGAAGGAGTTGCAGTGCTCCAGGTCGAGTTCACCTGAAGGAGGCTTAGGTGGAAGTTGAGGGCAGGACCGTGGGAAGGGATGAACAGTTGCTGCCACGAGATAAATGCCCCACTCTAGCCCAAGCTGGTAAGTGATGCCTTTGAGCTGGGCACGAGCTTTAAAAAAAGAAAGAGCTTTGTCCCAGCTCCCCAGGGTGTGAGCAACCACGGAAACGGAAGGGTTAGTTTAGTTGTGTGAATTCCCCTCTTGCATTTCTCTGAAACTGATGAGTACAGTGTAACTGTAGTGCAAAGAGAAATAGTAAAGGAACCTTCAAGTGTGAGATATTGGAAGCAAAAAGCAATCCCTGGACAGCTGTGATGCCTCTGGGAGTGTGTGGTACATGTTAAACCTCTGCAACCCAACTGTGTCTCTGAGCCTGTGCTCTCATTTTCAGAAGCTGCAGACATTCCTAATGTTCAACTTAATCCTCCCTCCTTGCACACATCAGTCAGTTCTAAGGGTTTTTACTAAAATATTTGTAAAGTCCAAAAATAGATGGAGTGGTGTTTGGTTTAACCCTCCTTTTGCTTAGAGCTGGCATGCCAGGGTTGACATAAAGTGTTTGTTGGTGAACATTTTAACTGTGTCTGTGGAGAATGCTAATCCCAAGCTGTTGATACTGCATAAGGCATGGAATCATTAACATCTGTGTTTCAATGTCATTTGGAACTCCAGAGTGGATCCCTGTTGTATGTGAGTAGCATGGAGCTACTGGAGCCTGCCTGCCCCAGAGCTCCCCCAAACCCAAAAACTGGGCTGCTGGTTTTTCTGAAACTGAGACAGTAACCTGGCCTTGTCTTCGTGGTGCCTGCATGAACTATTGCATGACTTCACTTCTCCCACAATACCCATACTGCTTTTTCCAAGTTCTGGGGAGGTGCCCACGCAGGAGCTGTGCCCAGAGGCCAAGCTGACCCTCTGGAGTTCAGTGTCTTTGCAAAACACTGAGCTCTTCACAAAGAGGAGTGGTTTTGGCTGAAAGCAGTCCATGGAGAGAGGAAAACTCCCAAATCAGGAGCCTTTTTCCAGAGTGAGGGTGTGCTTTCCTTGGTGACAGCTGTGACAAGTCTGTGTGTGCAGCACTGAGCTCTGCTTGTTCCCATGGTTTTCACCCACAGCTGAGCATCCAACTGCTTCCTTCAGCTCCTCAGAGATGATGACAAAAATGAGCTGCTGAGCCCTTCCTGCCTCAGTCAGAGGATTTGGGTGAATGTGTTTATCCACATTCTCTGCTGGTTTATTCCAGGTTTATTCCAGCCCTGCTGCCCTGCAGTGCACTGCCCAGCCCAGGCGGTGCTGGGGAGACACAGGCATGGAGCTCTCACTGTACAGTCAGGGCATTTCTTTTCCAAAATATTGCAGAGTTGGATGTGCCAGCTGTGCCACACTGCCTGCCTTAGCTGGGCACGCTGGGGTTTATCCCAGGAGCAGTGATGAGGGAATGCTCCCTGGGATCATGGTGTACCTGCAAGAGTGGGCAGTGAGCTGGGGGAGGGGAGGTGGGAGCATTCCCAGGGTCTGAGGCTTTTACATGGGAAATTTGAAGAATATCAACAGCACAGAGTGGCTATAACAGGCATCCAGTTTCTCTCCAATTGCAGATTTTTTGTCAGTTTAAAAGTGCCTTTAAACTGTCAGCTTGGCAGCCCTGCTGTAGCACTGCTGGGTCTGCTCTGGGCTAAAACTTACATTTATCCCTTTTGCATTTATTTCTTCTTTACTTACCCCAGAATTTAGGGAATGTGTAGTCCCAAAGGGAGAACATTTGGAAGTAAGCAACTTCTGAGCAGATAACTTGAGGTCACATAAAAGAAGGAGCAGCCATTTATTTCCAGGAGAACTTGAAATATATTTCAATATACAAGTAAAACTCTTTTAGGTGTTAAGTAGTGAATTTTAAAAATTCCTGTCCAAGAATTGACCCCATGTGGAAGCCTTAAGAGACTTAATGCTTCCTGTTCTTTGATGCTTGGTCTGGGGCCTTTATTCACCAAGAATGTAAATAATTGGAAAAAGCAGGTTCATGAACACAAATGTCAGATTGGAGACTACATTCCAGACAGCTTCACTTATTTTTTTTTTCCCAAACCATCCTTCAGAGCAAGAAGACAATATATTTTCCTGTGCATATTTGTGCCTCCTGGGCTCTTGGAAGCAGCACAGACTTTTTTTGTTACCAGACCTCCTCATGGACCAAACTTTTAAAAGCTGTTGTGCAATTTCCTTGAGATAAGTACTTCAAATTCTAAACTCATTGGCCAGAACTGACAGAAACACTTAACAAATGCATTAAACACCCTGAGCAATGCTGGCTGGATTGAGCAATTTGAAAATAATGTTTGTAATTGGTGTTGCTCAGTTCTGCTGTGCTGGTGTGGGCAGGTCAGAGGTGATGCAATGAGATGAGTTTCAGTCTGGCTGACTGAAGGGGAGTTTCACTCACCTCAAAGTAAGTTTGAAAATAGGTATTTCTGAGTTTGAAAATAGGTGTTCTGAGATAGCTGTATTGTCAACACAAAGTTTAAATCTAAAACTTTAAATCAGTTAAATTGATTTCTTCCCATAAGCACTCAAGGTCTGTGCCTGATTTCACTAGCTCTAAATGTGAATTTTCTTTCCCATCTTCGGTGACTTTCAACATCCATCAAGTCCTATTTGGTTCCTGCTCTTTGTGTGTGTCTCTGTGTGTGTTTTAGTAAACAAACCCCACCCAGAAAAACACCACCCAAAATCCAGCCATGTTCACCCCTGGATGGAGGAGACCGCAGGTTTGGGAGTGAGGGCAAGGATGAGAATCCCCTCCTGGTGGCTCTGCCACAGCCGGGGAAAGTGACTGTCAGGAGGGCAGAACACCTGACCCCTGCACTGTGCTCTTTGATAAATCTGGTTGTTTTTCTGTCTGTGTGGTTTGCAGGGGGAGCTGGAGCGGCAGCTTCTTCAGGCCAACCCCATCCTGGAATCCTTTGGGAACGCAAAGACGGTGAAAAATGACAACTCCTCCCGCTTTGTGAGTGCCCTCTGTCCCTCCAGAGCCTGTACATCTGACTGCTGTTGGTGGAGAAATTGCCTTTTCTAGGTGTTTCTCTAATTGGTATCAGAAGATTTCTCTGTTCTCTGAATCCATGAATTCAGGTTCTCTTATAATGTCTTCTGCTTTTTGGGCTCACTGAAGACACCTCCTCACTGGCTCTTGGCAAAACAGGATTTTATTCTATCTCCAGCCACCCCTGAGCTGACAGCAGTTCATAATCTAACAACTACAGCTGTGCTGGGGCTTGTGTGCACAAATGCTGCTGGATTGCTGTGAAGTGGGAAGGACTGTGGCATCCCCGTGGAACTGGCGAAGCCTGCAGCCTTCTTGTGCATAGCTGTGACTTTATCCAGTGATTGGATTGAAGAAAACATTCTGAATTTCTACAAAAATGGAAATAAAACCCCATCTAAATTTACTGATTTACTGCAGGAAAGTCAAAAAGCCACTGTGTGATTTAGCCCAGGTGTCAGGCGCTGCTGTAGCTGCTCCATGTTTTTGTTGGGTCCCTGCCTGCTGTTCACAGTGTTTTGGTGGCTGATAACCACTTCTGATGGGTTCCATTGTTTTAAAAATTGTGGTGGAACTCAGGATGAATAAATAGCTTTTTACCACTTCTTAGAACTTCCTTTCCTTTGAAGGAAAAAAAAAAAAGGCATCTCTTATTTCAGGGGGAAGATGTTTTTAGTACAACTTCAAAAGTGTACAGGAGGTATTAAATCTTTTTGCTTGCGAGAACAGCACTTAAATTTACAGAACAAATGAAAGATTTCTAGTCTGTCTATGACATTTCAACAGTTGCTTGCATTTATAATGCATGAACTCAACTCCATGATAAGAACTCTGGAAAACTGTATGACTAAATCCATCAGCCCTTTCAGCTGAGAAGGGAGAGCACAGTTTTGTGGAAATTCAGCTTTTTTAGTTTTACAGCCCTGTTATTTATAATGTTTCCTGATGCTTATAGAAGCTGAGTACAGGATTTATAACATCAACAAGTTTCACTGCACAATGATTCTACTTTGTTACCTGTCTTGAATCCATCAGAGACTGTACTAATTTAATGAGAATACTTTTTTCCCTAAAAGATGTTAGCATCTGGTTTGTGTTATTTTGAGCTCTGCATTGCCAGCATGAACATAATCACTGTGATGGCTCTAGCTCTGTTTTCATAAAGGAGCAAGTATAATTCATTCCAGATGGTCTCATCTCATGCAGAAAAAAATCATCTTTAACAGCCATTTAAAAACCTGACTTAAAAAAATCTCTCTCCTCCCACGAAGTGTGAGGTGGTGGTGTTCAGCCATGCAGGTCTGACAGCCTTCCTCTGCTCCTGATAACCAGGGAGGACTCAAAGAAGCCCAGTTGCCAATGGATTTAATTTTTCCTCCTTTTTTCTTCTACCAAAGGCAGTTCTCTTGTGTTCCAGGGGATAAATCTCTGGTTTGTATTGGACAGGAAAGTGGGCTTGCTGGATTTATGTGGCAGCACTGAATGCTTCCCTCTGATACGGCTTTTCCAAAGCCCTGGATTCAGTGCTGTGACGGTGTCAACAGAATTCAACCCTTAGATGACCTGAAGAGAGGCCATGGAGACCTTTTGGAAAAGGAAAGAGAAATCTTTTGGGCCAGGCAGAACCTGAGATTCAGGAGCTGAAGCCCCTTCAGGCCCCAGAAAATGCTACAGAAATATGCACACCTGGAATCTCAGCATAGCTTCCCACCTCAGCCAGGGTATTTGCTCAGGGAAAATTGAGTCTCACGTTCAGAGGAGTTTGGATTCCAAATAAATCTGCACTAGGAGTTCCTCAGTCTTTGGAGTGTGTTTGTGTGCAGCGTGCTCCATTGGAATGGTGGCCGAGCCCATGGAAGGGGAGAGCTTTCCTTCGAACTTGGGAAATCCTTGATCCATGAATGCATTTGGATTATGCATTTGGTATGGACAGCATTGCCTTAATTAAAAAAAAAAAAAAAAGTAAATATGAAAAAATCTTTTCTTTTCAGGGCAAATTCATCAGGATTAACTTTGATGTCACTGGTTACATTGTTGGGGCCAACATTGAGACCTGTATCCTTTTTCCTGCCACATCCTTGCAAAATGCAGCTTCCCTGCTTTGTTTTGCTTTTAACCCTAGAATTCACTGGAATGCAGTGAAAGGTTGCCACACTTAGACATTCCTTTGATGACATCCATCTCTTTCCTTTGTTTCAAAATAACTGATCAAATATCACAGATTCAGCAGCTTCCTCGTTCTGGGAAATCCTAAACTCCCAAATTCCACACTCTGAAACCTGCAGGGTTTTCAGGCTGGTGTATTAAAAAGGAAAACCATGTAAAATGTGCTTGCTCTGGGAATGTTTCTGAAAATCCCCCAATGCCTTCCTGAGGAGGAGCTGAGCCTCTGTGCCATGCCAGGAGCTGGGCCTGCCTGGAGAGGGATGCTCCTGATCCAGGACAGAGCTGGGCCACCTCCTGCTGGCTCAGCTCTTCTAGGTACCACGAAGGTTCAATAACACAAGGCCTTCTATTATACTTAATTAATTAGAATTAATACCAAAGCAAATTCAGTTTTAGCTTTTACAGCTGTTTTTATTTATGAGTGTAAAACCAAGTAAAAATACTGGCACTGAAAGCCCTTCCCTGAAGTTGTTTTCTCTGTGCTAAAAATGTATTGTGTAATTTTGAGTTTTCTGGGAGAATAGCAGTGGAGTGGTCATAAAAGGATGAAGTTGGGAGTCTTAGTAAACAATATTAAGTTAATATTGATCATAAACAATGCTGTAGTTAAGTTTCCATTTGGTTGCTGTGTTTTGAAATTGCTTGATCTGAAGTGCATTAAATGTTTGGAATTGTCAGAAAATGTGATTTCCCAATAAGGCTGGGAAAGATCTATATTTATTCAAAATATGCTGCAATGATAAGTGGTTTTTTTTCATTCACCATAGCACAGGAATGAAGGCAGCTTTTAGAAAAGTCCAGATGAATTGTTTTACCCAGAGCTTTGTGAAAAGAGGAGGATTTAACTCTTGGGGAATTTCTTCTTCATCACAGGAACCCATCCTTGCCACTGTAATTTCAAATCCCTGTCCTACATTTGTTTTACAATATGGGATATCAAGAAATAAAAAAATTAAATAAGATAACAGCTCATGGCAGCTAATCAGGCACTACCTACTGCGCAAATTTAATTTGGGAACTGTTTAAAGGCAGTTTGGATTGTTATGGAAAAATGCAATGCTTAGAAGGAATGACAAATGCACTTTGGATAAAAAAGGACTTTTGAGTTCAGCAGCTGCTGCCTTTTTGGGATTAAGAGTTCAGATACGACCTCAATAGAAGTGATGGAGAAGGATGGGAGCTCCCCCTCACCAAAAGTGCAGCTGATCCATGGCAGGCGTGGTGGCTGCACGGAGCAGGGAATGCAGGGGAATGCAGGGAAAACAGCCAAGGGATGGGAATGTTGAAATGTCAAGAGTTTGCTGAGATGAACAGTGGGTTTCTGCCAGTCTCAGCTGGAGATCTCTTAGTCACTAAAAGTTCATGTGGGACCTAGTCCAGTCACAGAATCCCAGACTGGTTTGGGCTGGAAGGGACCGTAAAGCCCATCCTGCCATGGCAGGGACACCTTCCACTGTCCCAGGCTGCTCCAAACCCCATCTAGCCTGGCCTTGGGCACTGCCAGGGATCCAGGGGCAGCCACAGCTGCCCTGGACATTACTCCTAAAATTCTCTTTGGTCTCAGACTGATTCCATAACCTGCTTTAGAGCTCTCTGTAGGTTTTGAAGCAAAGATTTCAGGTGACCCTTGACTCCAGGTGTTCCCAGACTTGTTGGAGAAGTCTCGAGCCGTCCGTCAGGCCAAGGACGAGCGGACGTTCCACATCTTCTACCAGCTCCTGGCTGGAGCAGGAGAGCACCTCAAGTGTAAGCTGGGAATGTCCATTTGAAACCTGTCAGGTGCTGCATGTGTTGTTTCAGTGGAGCAGGGTGGGTTTGAGTTACTCTTTGGTTGTGAATGGTGAGTTTTAAAAGGAGAGGCCAGATAGCTTTGCCCTGAAATCACTCCTGTGTTTTATCAGATGTGCTGGGGAGCCACTCTGGCATTTGAAGCCAATGTGTCCTGCCTGCTAAAGCCCAGTTTGGGCAGGTCCTGGCTGGGAATCCAGATTGGAGCTGCAAAGTTCGCAGCTGGCAACAGGCAGCCCTTCCAGCCTACAGAGAAATTTAATCCAAACTTAATGAAACCCTAGGGCTTTCCTCAAGCCATTGCAGTGCTGGGGTGGTTATCTCACCTCTGGGTTTTTCCCCCCTCCTTGGGAATTTCTGGTAGGTTGTGATAAGTGATATCATAAAGATACAGACTTCAGAGAATTGGTCCACTCCTCCTGTATGAGATAAGCTGGTGCTCAGTGTCCTTGATGTGATCATCAATCCCAACTCCATTTCTGCCTGGGTCTGTTACCTTTCAGTAGAGATTTTCTTTTTAGGATATTCCAGAGGAAGATTTGAGATGATGTTGGATCTGGGTAATATTCTGTGGGCTGGTTTAATGCATTAAAGAGCTCATGGAGGTTGCTGCAGAGAGTCTGAGTCTGGCCTCAGCTTGGGAGGTGCACTTGTATTTTTAGGGTTTCAGAAGCTGCTGTCCTGGCTTGTAGCCATATCTGAGGGACTGATTTCCTAAAGCAGAGCTGGGGAATTGAGTGAGAGCAGAGCACGGGTGGGTGTGAACAGCATTTCTGGGCTTATTTTTCTATCTCTTCCCCTTCCCCCCAACACAGCTGACCTGCTGCTCGAAGGATTTAACAATTACAGATTTTTATCTAATGGCTACATCCCCATCCCTGGGCAACAAGACAAGGATAACTTCCAGGAGACAATGGAAGCCATGCATATCATGGGCTTTTCACACGATGAGATCTTGTGTAAGTTATGGAGCCTCTGAAATTTTCAGATTGTCCTTCTCTCTCTCTCTCTCTCTCTCTCTCTCACACACACACACACACACACACACACACACACACACACAAACACTCTGCTATTTTAATGTCACCAAATTTAATGTTGCTTCAGTGTCTTTGACAGCCTGAAGAAAATGTTTGCTTAACTCCAACTGGAGTTGAATTAAAGCCATTTGCCCAAAAAGCAAAGTACAAACTGTATTTCCTCCCTGAACTTCTCCTTGGAATCTGGAAGGAAAGTGACACAAGAAACAGAAGACAAATTTGTTCAGCTGAGCCCTCTGCCGTGAAACTGATGCACATGTCTCTTGTTATCACAGCAATGCTGAAAGTGGTGTCCTCAGTGCTGCAGTTTGGAAACATTTCCTTTAAGAAGGAGAGGAACACAGACCAGGCCTCCATGCCAGAGAACACTGGTGAGTTGCCATGTCTGGAGGGTGTCCTTTGACTTGTGCTGAGTTCTCTTCCTGCCCTTTGTCCAGTGCACGTCTTGGCAAGCACAGAGCAGTGCTGAGCATCCTTGGGAGTGCTCTGGGCCAAAATGAGGCCAGGCCTGGGCTGATGGCACCAACAGCCAATTCCTAAACCTCTCCTCTTCCATCTCCTCCTGCAGACAAATGCAAGTGTCCATCAGGGGAATTTATGCTGTTTGCATTGCTGCTAAGCTTTGAACAAGTATTTTGCTTGTAATCTTGTTTATTGCTCTCTCCAAAGACTTAAGCCCTAGGAAGAAGTTCATGCTTAAATCAGTTTGTTTTCTTTGGTTGCTGAGAGTGGTTTTGTTGCCAATGATAAGAGTCCTGGAGCCAAGCACAACTTCCATGGTGCAGTGGCTGAAGACAGGAATGCTGCATTTAGAGCAGGCTGATTTCTGGAGTGTCCTGGCAGTGTGGTTGACACCGAATTTATCAGTGCCTGCAAGGCAATCAGCATTTTGAAGGATAGATTTCTTTCCCCACCCAAAAAAAAAAAAAAGAAAGCTGCTGAGGCACATTTGAGGTTTTATTGAAGGATGCAGTGCCAGCCTTTGAAATGTTCTCATGAAAGACAGTTTGGAGAGTGGGCATCAGTGGAAGAGCAGTGGGAACCACCATTCCCAGGAGCTGCTGCACATGGACAGCTCAGGTTCTTGTCTGGTCTCATTCTGTAACTGGCCCAAATTGCTGAGCACCTGGGTCACTTGCAATGCCCAAAATTATCCTTTGTGAGGGCAGTTGCTGCTGTCCAGGTGGAGATTAAAGGTCAGTAGTTACTCACCTGGCTTTTGGCACTTTCTGTGTTGCAGTGAGGAGAAAAGATGGGTAAGGGGTTATTTTTTTGGGCTTTTCCTGCTGGTTTAGATAACCCACCTGGGTCATTGTCCATGTGGAAGGTGTGATGGGGAAAGATAGAGATGCTTCTTGGCTATCTTGACTTTAGTTGCATTACCATTGGTTTTTAGATATCAATTCTGAATTACATATGGTTATATGTAATGTTACATATTACATCTGGTTATAAATATATTGATACTCTTGGATATTTATAGTACTGGATACAAATTTCTGACTTCTAAAGCTAAAAGGATGAAAAGCTCAGACCACAGTTAAAGCATATTTTTGTCCTCTTGTATTTAAAAATTTGGTGATATGGTCTATGTTACTGCATCTTTCTGAAGAAATTGAGTGTAACTGATCTCTCTTTTCTTGTCACATCTCATTGTGAGGGTTTTTCCTGCCTCCTCTGGAGAAATCAATGTGTCCTGATAGGGACTCCTCTTGCTTAGAGGCTGGGTGTGATACAGGTCAGGTACTGGCTCTGTGGATGGGAAGGAGTTTGTGTGGGCAGTGAAGAAGGGAACCAATTCAAAGAACATGGGAAGCAAATTCTCCCCTAGAGATGGTAAATGTAGATAAACAAACCCTGAGTTCAAGTACAGATATCAGAGCAGCCACAGAGCCTTTGTGGGTTAGGAGGATGGAGAAGCTGTACTTGGAGAATCATTGGATGCTCACCAGATTGGGAAGGGACCTTTCTGCTGAGAGGGCAGAAGTTCAAAGCAATCTCATGTTCAGCTCTGATAGGAGCTCCTCAGTATCTCTGCTTTATATTTAATTCAGAATTTTCTGTTGAAACTCCAGCAGTAATAAAACATGGGTCAGGACAGTCAGGGTTTTCTCCAGTCACACCTTTTAAATGGCTCTTTCTCATGACAAACAAACAAGGAGGTGCCCCTGCCTGTGGCAAGGGGTGGAACTGGGTGATATTTAAGGTCCCTTCCACCACAAACCATCCTGTGATCCTCAGATGAATGATGTTTATTTTAAAGTGCAAGATGAATACAGCTGAGGTAGCGTGACCCAGTCCTGCCCTTAGATGTGACAGTGTGCACTTGGAAGTGGGAGCATTTTCTTCAGAGGCAGCTCAGAAGTGCTGGCTGCAGCCTCCTCCAGTGGCTGAGCAGATGTGATGGTTAGGATCATACCTGCTGTGGTTTATTGGTATTATTCTCACCTGAACCACAGTTTATTGCTGACTGGAAAGGCTGAGACAATAAATTCCATGTCTCTGGTTTATGCAAGGAGCTGAGTGTGGTATTTGGGGTACTATGGGAGATGGGGGACCCTCCTTCCTTGCACTGTAATATCTTTTACAGTATCCCATGGCTACTTAATATTTTCAAGTTCTTGTTTTATTTGTTTGTTTTAGAGATCCTGATAGCACTTCCTACTTGGCCCCTGAGGTTGTGAGTTTTATCTGATGTGCTGGTGCATACTTTTTAAACTCAGAGCCCAGAAATGCTCCTCCTTTGTAGCTCAAGTGAAGGAGTTCTCAGTTTGTGACACTCCCTTAATTTCACTGGTTGTGTGTCAGGTCATGAGCCCTCCTAGTGAACATATGGCCAGACAGAGAATCTCAACATGAAAGAGCAATAATAGTTTTTTAATACTAAAGAAAAAAATAATGCAGCAGAAACTCTCATATATTAGTATGAACATCTGTTTTCCAATGCTGATTTGAAAAACAGCTTTTTATTTTCATTTTGACAGTAAAAGAAGCTATCAGATGATAAAGATAAGGGGCCAAGTTCTTACTGGGTGGTGTGGAGAGCTTCCTGCTAAAGGGCAACACTTCCCTGGACCTAAAAATACCTTCAGCGTCACTGTCATTTTTAGAAGTGTGGAATCACAACCATCCAGGCTCCTGGGCCTCGTGTTCAGGGGAAAGGATTGATGCAGCAGGAGTCTGCAGGGCTGGCGTGGGTAATGCTCTATTTAAATAATGAAATAACATCAGGAGGCTTCTGCTGTTAAAGTGCACTGATGCCTGTGGTGTTATTTTGTGTAAAATACTTGGAATCCCAGACTGGTTTGTGTTAAAGATTATCCCACTCCAACCCCCTGCCATGGGCAGGGACACCTTCCTCTCTCCCAGGTTGCTCCAAGCCCTGTCCAGCCTGGCCTTGGGCACAGCCAGGGCTGAGGAGTCTCAGTTCCCTGGAAAAGGTAGCACACCCCTGGTTTGGGCTGGCACTGCTGCCTGCCCTGAGGCAGTTTTTAAGCCACCTTTAGGATGATAGATTTGATGTGTGATGTCTCCATACTGCCCTTTTTTCCTGGGGATCAGAGAAGGGATGTGTTTTCTTTTAAAGAAGCTAAATGAACACTTGTACCTGAGCTGTTAATAAGCTGCCACCTGAAGAAATCCAGCGTTTCCCTGTTCCCCAGGGGCATCCAGCTGTGTCCCCTGGAGAGCTCTTCCAGCCTTGGGGACAGAGCCCCCGGGGCTGGGCACTGTCCCGGGCACTGGTGCAGCTCCTGAGATGCTGGCTCCCGGTGGGGAGCTGCTCCCAGGTGGCGGGGCAGGGTCTCAACACTCCCTCCCTCTGTCCCTCGCAGTCGCACAGAAACTCTGCCACCTGCTGGGAATGAACGTCATGGAGTTCACCCGTGCCATCCTCACCCCCCGCATTAAAGTGGGCAGGGACTACGTCCAGAAAGCCCAGACCAAAGAACAGGTGAGCTTTAAAAGATGCTTTAAAGACCGAGGGAAGGTGCCTCATCCTCATTAGCTCCTACAAAGAACACTGGCTTTGAGTGTTTGCTGCTCTGTTAAAGCTTTACTGTTTTTATGAAATGTTCTTATAAGGTAAAAGTCATTTGTAGAATAGAAGAAACCCTTCCATTTCCTTGACTTTCTCCTGGTTTCATCCTTTCATGTTGTGACATTATCAAATACTTGGAGACCTTTTGTTTTTATGGAACAGTTTAGAAAGAAATTTTTCTTAACATTGATCAAACTCCAGACTGCTCCTTCTGCTTGTTTTCATACCTCACTGGTATTAACTCCATCCAACTTCTTCCTTTACTGAGTTATTTGTGATAACATCCATGTCTGTGTCCTTTTGATGGCTTTTCCAGGGTAAATAAATGTTCCTGTTTGGGTTTTCAGGCGGACTTTGCAGTGGAAGCTTTGGCAAAGGCCACCTACGAGCGCCTCTTCCGCTGGCTCGTCCACCGCATCAACAAAGCCTTGGACAGGACCAAACGCCAGGGAGCCTCTTTCATTGGGATCCTGGATATTGCTGGCTTTGAAATCTTCGAGGTACATGGAAATATCCCTGCTCAGGTTTTCCTTTTCTCTGTTTCTGTGGGGTCAGGACACGCTGCAGAGGCACCGAAAGCAGCGCGGTCCGAGGTTACATGAGGGGTTGATTTGGGGTGTACAAAGGCTTTGACAGCTGAAAATTACAGTGCCAAAAAGTCATAATTTAATCTTTAATCCTTCTTTTATGTGAGATAGTTATTCCTACTATAATTTATGTAATGGAGATTTGTAGAATTGCTTTCCAGTTTTCTTTACGTTATATTTGAACTTCGCAAAGTTTTGGAGAATTTCCTTATAAAGTCAAATTTTTGACTCCCAGATCTGTGGTGTCTTGTCACTGACTCATTCTTGAACACTGATGTTATTCTCTTAGCTGAACTCCTTTGAGCAGCTCTGCATTAACTACACCAACGAGAAGCTGCAGCAGTTATTCAATCACACCATGTTTATCCTGGAGCAAGAGGAATATCAGCGCGAGGGAATCGAGTGGAACTTCATTGATTTTGGCCTGGATCTGCAGCCTTGCATTGACTTAATTGAAAGACCTGTAAGTTTGCACATGAATAATGCTCTGAGGAGAAGAGCTTGGAGTGCTGACTGTGTCTTTTGCTGCCTGCAAATGAGACATTTCTTGTGGAGCTGTCATTAAAAGGGAATTAACTGGAATGATGAAGTATAAATCTAGAATATCATGTATTGTTAATAAAAGGATTTATCCAGAGGGGATTTTGCCCTTATGTCAGTGTAAAACACTGAGCTCAAGATATGAAGCTGCTATTTTTATACATTTTTTCCCTA
Organism: Peucedramus taeniatus; assembly: GCA_013400575.1. NCBI lineage: Eukaryota > Metazoa > Chordata > Aves > Passeriformes > Fringillidae > Peucedramus > Peucedramus taeniatus. Next base: position 111,084 of record WBNO01019606.1, on the reverse strand, counting down.
GTACTAATGAAGTCATTAATCCTGTCAGTGTCATTAAACTGTGCCATTGTGGTTTAGGAGCTTTAGGACTCAGGTAGAAAGTTTTTCCAAGACTTGTGGTAGATTTCCGTTGTTGGAAATCAATAGCAAAATTCCTGAAACTTCGTGTAGAGTAGAGTTTCCCTTCAGAAAATTGCCTTGCAAATAGGAAAACAGGATCTTAAAAGTGGTTTTAGTCACTGTGATTTTTAACATCCTCCTCTGGCTGCACGATTTATGGAAGCTGAAGAGCAGGAGGAGCAGATGGGGAGAACAGAGACTCCTGAAAGTTTGTTCTTTCCATCTCAGAGCCCTTTAAATTAAACCTGGGCCACTGCAGGTACTCCTCCCTACCTGTCTCTGTGTATCCTGGGGTGCAGGTGAGCTCCCAGTGCTGCTGTGCATCCAGACCAGTAGAAAAACTGCACTCCTGTTTTCCTGTGGGAAAAGGGAAATCTTGTTTCAGTTATCAAAGGTCTGCACTTTGTGTGTGGAACTTAAAAAGTTCTGCCTCCTTGGAAGGTAAAATCTCTTCCAAAAAGCCTCAGGGGACAAGTATGGCTGTTCTCAGCATGCACATGTTTAGGTGAATATCCTAAAATGCATCAAGTTATTTATTAATTTAAAAGCAAACTTCAGTACCCTCACAGTTATTTTGTAAGTGTGATGCCAGGTACATTGAAATATCTCTCACCAAATGGGTGAACTTTGCATTCCCTCAGAGCCTTTTAAGTCTAAACCCTTACAAAGCAAAGCTCTGGTCAGGACTGGACCAGCTCAGTGGTGTCTTCATGGACATTGGAATGAGTTTGAATCAGCCATAACATCCTTCTTGACCTGGGCTCCCCCACAGCTTGTTTTAACTGAAATTAAGCTTGAAGCATTTTGGACTGCCCTTATTGTGATGTTCAGGGGTGTGTTGGAAATATTAAACTTTGAAATATACATACATGCATATATATATATATATATATGCACACACATATATAAAACATGAACACATTCTCAAACTGCATTTCAGGCAAATCCTCCTGGTGTTTTGGCATTGCTGGATGAAGAATGCTGGTTCCCTAAAGCTACTGACAAGACATTTGTGGAGAAATTGGTCCAAGAGCAAGGAACTCATTCCAAGTTCCAAAAGCCAAGACAACTAAAAGACAAAGCAGACTTCTGCATTATTCACTATGCAGGGAAGGTAAGGGTTCTTCATTAAATTCTTGTTTGGAAAGGTTGGTTTGGGGAAAATACCCTGCTTTCCTTCCAAAGCCTGGATGCAAAAATAGACAACTTTTGCCTTGGTTGAAGCGGAACCATGCTGGTCTACAGAGATTTTGTTGGACATAGGAAATTTTAGGGCTCCCTGAGTTGGGATGAAACCCAGGTTGGTATCAATGTTTTTTTAGCTGCTGAGCTGGGGTTTATTTGGAAACCATAGGTTTGGCCCTTTAAAGATAAGAACTTTGTTTTTTGTATAGAACCAAGTGTTTAAATGTAAGTAACGTAGAGAAATTTTAAAATATCATGCTGCAGCACATACTTAATTTACTCTCCAGTAATTTAGATAAAGTAATTGGTGTCTATCCTAGGGCTGGTTTTACATCTTCACAGTGAAACGTTATTTTGGCAATAAACTGGGTAGCAAATAAACAGCCAGCTGTCAGTAAGAAAGAAGTCAGATTGCTGAATTTTAAAGAAAACTCCTATTTACTCTTTCAAAAACATAACAAACTTGTGGTACTTTGAACTGTTCTAAGGAGGCTCAGCAAGCAAATGTGAACACCCAGGGCTGGCATGGCCAGGCAGGGTTGGACCTGAGCTTGGAGGTCTTTTCCAACCTTGGTGATTCTGAGCATTGGCAGTGAGAGGAAGACAGCATTGATGTTTGATGCTGAGAAATAGAAACCTGCTGCTGGTTTTGCTCTGAGCCTGTGCCCTTGGCTGTCCTGCAGGTGGACTACAAAGCAGATGAGTGGCTGATGAAGAACATGGACCCCCTGAACGACAATGTGGCCACGCTCCTGCACCAGTCCTCAGATAAATTCGTGGCTGAGCTTTGGAAGGATGGTAAGAGAGCTCTGAGCACAGATTGTTGGTGATTTCACCTTGCTGGATGGGTTGTTTGGGTTTTTTTTTTTAATGCCTGTTCCTTCCTCACCCTCCACTTCTCCATTGTAAATATCTACAGCATTTTCTCTCTTACTTAGTGCCCAAAGTACACCAAGGAAGCTGAGTTGCACCTCTGGTCCCTTGCACATGTACCATTTCTGAGTAGCTGCTTCTCATGTTCATTACTGGAACTGATATTCACTTATTACTTGTTTCTCTGTGTCCAATTTCATGTGGAATCTTGTCCAAAATTTTTGGTTGGGACTTGCTGCAGTGGAGTCCTGAGTGTGAACAGCTGTGGTGGTTCTTGCTGTTGGTAAAACATTGTAAACATTGTCTCCTGTGAGCACCAGCACAGTTATTTCCTGTGCAGTGGTGGGTGGTACTCTGGAAATTCACATCTCCTAAAATTAATTGCAGTAACAGCCATAGCAGTGCTGGGATATTGCACATTAAAATTGAATCCTGTTTTAACTGCTGCTCAGCCAGATTACCTGCCCATCACCTGAAAGTATTTATCAGTACTTGCACCAAATTACTCCAAAAAGCAGAAATAGCCACATAAATACTTAGCAGGGACTTTTCTATTCTGCTTTTTAACATCACAGTCTACTCATTAGAGTATATTTACATGTCACAGGATATAAACCCTGTAGTTTGTTACTTGAGGAGGAAATGAAGCTTGTGATTTAGGTAGTGCTGGAGGTTAATGCTGAGTTTCCCTCTCTGGGCAGCTAGAGAGCAGCTTTAATGAATCTATAAAGAAGTTTTTGGTTGGGGATCTGCTCCTTTCCCTTGGAGGACACACAGAGAGCAACTGTGTTTTGGTCCAAATCCTCAAACCCTGTTTCCACAGACCATTGAAATGTGCATGGAATATGTTGTGGTCTAACTGCTTTTGTAGCACAGTGAAGTGTGTTTGCAATTGATGAACCTGTTGTTTTTACTAACTCAAGTGTCTTGTGTATCTGCTCTTCTGTCTTTCTGTTTCTGCTGTTTCTCTGCCTTAGAGATTCAGAATATTCAGAGAGCCTGTTTCTATGACAATATTTCTGGTCTTCATGAGCCACCAGGTGAATGGATATAAAACAGTAGGCCTACTAAAGGCAGGGCTGTCGTACCTCCAGGGGAACCATTTTTGCTCGTAGGCTTGCATGAACTTCTCATTTCATGCTGAATTTAGGTAAAACCCCCCCAGCCCCCATGGGGCCCCCAGTGCATTCCTGTCCAACTGCTGCTGCACACACACAAAGCATCTCCAGTTATGCATTGCAGATGAAAAGGTTTGTTGCTTCCTGGTTCCATGAGGAGATGTAGAATTGCCTCTAAGTGACAATTCTGGTAGCTGCAAGCATTTGAGAGAATGCAAAAGCTTTGGAACACTATCAAGCTTCTTTCTGCAGTCCAACATTGACAAAACTCTGGGATGTTTTAGGATGTGGCTGTGTCCTTTTGGGAGGAGAGCTCAAGAATGTTTTGAAGTATCAGGATGAGTGCTGCAGTTTTAGTGGGGGTAGAAAGTGAAGTAAACTTCTTCCAGCCTGTTGGAATTGTCCTTTTATTTAAAAGCCTATTAATTTTAATATTTGTATAAGCTGCAGATGTTTTTGGGCTATTGAGAAATCAAGAAATGCACTCGGAATGTCTTTGAAGACACTTCAGATATTTAATTCAGCTTCCTCATCCTTCTTGGATTCCTCTCCTCAAGTTTAGAAACACATGGATGTGAAGGTTGTGCCTTCAGATTTTGGGTTTGTCTTTCACCACTCCTGATACATCCCATCCCTGAGGAAACAGGGGTGTTCCTAGAGGAATTCCTGGAGAACTTTGTTCCAGGAGTTCCAGCCAGGGGTGATGGTCCAGTCATGCAGTTCATGCTTTAAACCTATAGGCAGAGCTTACATTTAACTCAAATCATCCTGTTTGAAATACAAATCACCCTTCTAGAGCTGGAGCACAGAGGGGAGCAACACAAAACTGTGCAAGATCAGATCTGTTTGCCAAATTGTAGAAAGTACATGGTTAAACAAAGCTGAGTGGTTGCAGTACTTAGTGGGGCCTGGTGGGTGCAGGTTTCTAATACTGACAATCATTTCATCCCTTATAAAACTGACTCCCTGTAATCTCTATCCCATGTCTGATTTGGGACAGAATTCTGTTTCAAAACAAATATTTGGGATATGACCTTATAAACAGTATTTATTTCTCCAACTTTAAGTTTAATTCTTGTGTTCAAAACCCTGTGGAGGACCTAAGCTCTGCTCTACATGCAAGACTTACAACTGATTATTCAAATTTGCTGCCCTGCATTTCTCTGCTTTTAATTTTCCTTTTTTTTTTTTTTTTTAATAGACCTTTGACCGGTTGAATATTAGGAAGAAGTTAAATCGTGTCCCTTATTTGTCAGATAATTCTGGTAGCAAAGCATAATTCCCTCTGCTTTGGTTTAAATGAATTTGAAGATAACATAACAAAATTAAAACTGTAGTCTACAAATAGTTTCTTTTTTCTGGCTGCCCAGCTTGGATTTCTTGGAGAACCCACAAATGTTGGGATTTGCTGAGTCCTAAGAAACACCAGCTGTAATTATTGAGGTGTTAAACCACCTGTGTATCTTTTAGTGAACTGTTCACATAATTCTTGACATGCACATGGAATCACCTTCAACGTTTTAATTATGGCACTCACATTTCTAATTGTGCTTCTGAAAAAAACCCCTTGAGATCCTTATCCAATATGTTCAAAAAAATCAAATAAAAATCTCTATTGTGATGCTTTATGGCAGCTTGGAAGTGCTTTGGTGTGGAGTTTTCCTCCACACCAAAGCACTTCCGAGTTTGAAACTCGTCTTTTGGGCAGGGAGATATTTGCAGGTGTATTTAAAAATGGGAAGAACTCTTTCAAAGAGCAGCTGAGCACAAATCTGGCAGATGCTTTTCCCCCTCTTGTCACTGAAATAACACAATTTCCAACTCTTCTGTAAATTTCTATTAAAACATGAATTAAACTCAGGTTTAATCTAACTCATCGTCATAAGTAACTTTTCCTGCACAGATGTGTAATTCCAAGTGTTCAACCCAGAAACACTGTGCACTGTAAGAACTCAGAGAGCTGCCTGCAAGCTGGGGTTTACATCTCTAGAAAGTTGATTTAAATACAGAAAACTGCTTTCCTGGTCATGTAGAACTGCAGGTAAAGAGCTGGATATTTCAGCCTGTACCTCCTGAATCTACACTCCTGTGCTGGATGAGTTTGTGGCTTTTGGTCCCTGAGCTTGTGCACAGTGTCCCGGTCCCCGCTGCGCTGCCTCGCCCCGCCGGCACTCCCGGCATTGTCCCCAAGCTTCCGCTGCTGCTCCTGTGCCACTGGCCACCCTGCCAGCCCCGGGGCCACTCAGCCCTTCCCTTTGTCCCCCCAGTGGATCGCATCGTGGGGCTGGACCAGGTGACCGGCATCACTGAGACGGCCTTTGGCTCTGCCTACAAGACCAAGAAGGGGATGTTCCGCACCGTGGGCCAGCTCTACAAGGAGTCTCTCACCAAGCTGATGGCCACACTCCGCAACACCAACCCCAACTTCGTGCGCTGCATCATCCCCAACCACGAAAAGAGGGTAGGGGCTGCAGGCCATTCCTTGTTCTTGCTTCTCAGTGCTGTTCACCTGCACTGAGTCCTGCATCCTGTCTGGGCCTTCCTTCTCCAATCACAGTTTGATTGTCACGGTTGTCACACTGAGCAGTGTCTGCTCAGAATTCCCTGCACATCCCCTGATTCACTCAGTTGGCTTCTGGCCTGAAAAACTGAAAGTACAGTTTGCCACTAATACCACTTAAAATCATCCTTGTTTTGTTTTGTCCAGGCTGGAAAACTGGACCCACATCTGGTTCTAGATCAGCTCCGGTGCAATGGGGTTTTGGAAGGAATAAGGATTTGTCGGCAAGGATTCCCTAACAGGATCGTGTTCCAGGAATTCAGGCAAAGGTAACAGCAGCAACAGCTTTTTGAGTTCTTAGGAGCTAAAGTTCCTTGTTAAATAATTGAAGACCCCACACTCCTCCCTTCCCCCCACCCCAGCTCAAAGAAAATCAAAACTTGGTTGTGAGGCCTTGAACTTCATGTGTTTAACTACTGCAGATTATTCTAAAGGCAGTAGGCAAGGGGAAACAATCCAAAATTGGCCACTGGAAAAGCTTCCTGGAGAAATTCCCTAGCTGTGCATTTGGTCACTGTAGTTTGTGCTATAAATCACTGAATTTGTACTATAAATCACATTGCCTATTGCTGAATGTAAAGGTGTTCTTTCATTTGCCTTTGAGGTATGAGATCCTCACTCCCAATGCAATTCCCAAAGGTTTCATGGATGGTAAGCAAGCCTGTGAGCGTATGGTAAGTGTTTATAGCTAAATTGTGTCAAAACATTGAAAAATTCCCCATAATTGTCCTTTTCTTGGTGTAACAACAACACCCTTTCTTGTCTGTTTAGATCAGAGCCTTGGAGCTGGACCCCAACTTGTACAGAATTGGTCAGAGCAAGATCTTCTTCCGAGCTGGAGTCCTGGCACACCTGGAGGAAGAGCGGGATCTGAAGATCACAGACATCATCATCTTCTTCCAGGCAGTGTGCAGGGGATACCTGGCCAGGAAGTGAGTGTGCTCTTGGGACTGGATCTTCCTTTGGGTCTCTCAAGCCTCTCTGATAGGGAGCTGTGCATTGAAACTTGAATTTCAGGAGAGATTTTCTGAGAGTGTTGCCTGAGGAACTGTAATTGTATCCTGGGTATTAAGTTGATTTTTGCCTGGGAAGAATTTTCACCTTCATTCCTTAACAATATCTCCTTTCCCTGCTCTTGCCTTTGTGGCACATACAGCCCTTTACAGGGGCTGCAAATTCCTTTGTCTCTCCTCCTGTCCCACTGGAGGTTCCTGGAAGTACTTTGGATAGCTGCTTTTTAAAAATTAAAGTAGCTAATCCATCCTGATTTTGTCTTTTTAAGAAAAAAGCCTGTTAGGAGTAAGAGCAAACAGCATTTTTAATTATTGGAAATGGTGAATGCAGCTCTTGTTCTGACTCTATAGGAGCAAGAACTCATAATTCAGTGTAGTTACTGAAACTTACTAATAAGCCTATTTATGGTCTGTAAGTGTTATAGGGTTGAGTAACCTAAAAATTAAACGATGGTTAGCTGTATTTAACACGTCTATTTATTTAACTTTTTGCTGTCTTCAGGGCCTTTGCAAAGAAGCAGCAGCAGCTGAGTGCACTGAAAATCCTGCAGAGGAATTGTGCTGCATATTTGAAGCTGAGGCACTGGCAGTGGTGGAGAGTCTTCACCAAGGTTCCTTCTGTTCTGTTCTATTCTGATTCATTCACTTATAAATAGGTGAGTGCAGGGTCTCACATTTTCATTTCAAACCTTTGCAGGTGAAGCCTCTTCTTCAGGTCACTCGTCAGGAAGAAGAGCTTCAAGCCAAGGATGAGGAGCTGATGAAGGTGAAAGAAAAACAGACAAAAGTGGAGGCAGAACTTGAGGAAATGGAAAGGAAACATCAACAGGTTTGTGTCCAAGATCAGCTTTTGATATGCAGGACATGGATTCTGCTCTGTCCCATGTGAGGGTGCAAAACAGGATCAGGTGGGCTGATTCCCACTCTGCTGGAATATGGAATAGGAAGATACAGCATGAGCTGCTCCTCCAGGGATGCAGAAACATGTTAACAAAACAAAACCTGATTTGTGGCCTTTCCTGGTTTACAGGAGAAATTCAGTGGCAGTGTCATTCTGTGCCTGGGCTGGGCAAGCTGTGGGCAAACACTTGGGACAACTCTACAGATTTGGTGGCTTTCTGTGATGGCAGAAATTTGGTGAATAAAGGAAGAGCAATTTCAGTGTCATCTACCTGCACATGGGCATTTGGCAGTTTTCCATGTGGCATCCTGGTCTCTGACCTGGAGAGACATGGAGTTCATGGATGGACCCTCAGTGGATGGGGGCATTCCAAGGGTGGCAGTCAGTGCCTCCATGTCCAGTGACAAGTGGCATCCTCAGGGAAGGGGATTGGGACTGGCCAGAAGTGCCAGGATCAGCCCATGGCACTGCTCTGCCACTCTGCAGGGAGCTGTGCAGGAAACACTGCTGGAGCCAGAGTTGGTGTCTGGACTGCTGATAAAGCCTCTTCTGGAAGTCTTTGGTTTGGGATGTGGACTTGGGAGGCAGGAATTGGAGCAGAACATGGCCTTTAAGTACCTTTGTAGTTGTCACAAGTGTAATCTCTCACGAGAGTTTCTGAAGTGTCATTTTTAAAGCTTCACTGCCTTTTGTATTTGCAGGTTCTGGAGGAGAAGAACATCCTTGCAGAGCAGCTCCAGGCTGAGACAGAGCTCTTTGCAGAGGCTGAGGAGATGAGGGCTCGTTTGGCTGCCAAAAAGCAAGAGTTGGAAGAAATTCTCCATGATTTGGAGTCCAGGGTTGAGGAGGAGGAGGAAAGAAACCAAATATTGCAGAATGAGAAGAAGAAAATGCAGGGCCATATCCAGGTATGGTTCTCAGTGACTAGAGGTGGAGGAGTTGGATGGGGAAGCTCTGTCAGCATCCCTACAGGACAGAGGAATTTAGCTCCTAAGTGAAATAAGATTAATTCTCTTCTCCTTCTCCTTCTCCTTCTCCTTCTCCTTCTCCTTCTCCTTCTCCTTCTCCTCTCCTCAGGCAGGTGAGAACACAAAGGAAAGCCAGGATGCCCTGTCAGTGTGTGCTAAGGGATGATTAGAGGCAGCAAAGTGCTCTGAGAGGGCAGGAACCAGACAGGACTGCACAGGGCTTGGGGACAGACTGATGGGATGGTGTCAGTTGTGAGAGAAATGTTCCTTTTGGACTGAAATCCAGGGAACATCACGAAGGATATTACTCATTTGACTTTACTGCAAGTTGATTGAGGTTTTTGTGAAAATCAGATTATTTAGATGCTTCCTTTCAAATAATGGTGGCCCTGAAAAAGGGAGTAGCTGAGAACTGACCTGTCTTTCAAAATATTAAAAGTAGTTGAAGAGGAAATAAACTCTACTTCTCACAGCTTTTGATGCCTTTTCATAAATGTCTATTAATAATATTATATGAATCATATTTAAAACCTCAGAAGCACAGGGCATTATTGCTTTTTAACCCTTTGTGGCAATAACTGAACTGGCTCAGCTGTGATATTGAAATAAGGAGAGTTGTCTCCTGTGAAATCTCTTCCCAGATCCTGGCTTTCTTCCACCAGGTGCCCCATTCAGGTGCAGTGTGCTGGGAAGTCTCTAACATAAAGCCTGATCTGATTTGGTTGTCATTAATTACAGATTTTTTATTTTATAGTTGGAATTAGGAAGGTGAAGACTGTGGCAGTGAGTGTGTGTTTCCTAGAGAGCACATTTCACCCAAAGCTGGAATTCAGAGCATCAAAAAGTCCTTGTGTATCCCATGGCCCTTAATTCCTTACCAGATCATTGATCCTGTAAATGAATCTAACAAAGCAAAAGTGGGTTTAGTGTGTGTTAGGGCAAGAAGTTTTTCAAAATAACACATCTTTGTCACTAAGTTAAAAAAGCCTGAATGTTACCACCTGGATAACCTGGAAAATGCACAGATGCAGTTGTCTCTCTTCCCAGGACCTGGAGGAACAGCTTGATGAGGAAGAGGGAGCTCGGCAGAAGCTGCAGCTTGAAAAAGTGACAGCTGAAGCAAAGATCAAGAAGATGGAGGAGGAGATCCTGCTGTTGGAGGACCAAAATTCCAAATTTATGAAGGTGGGAGCAGTGTGCAGGGTGGAGGTGCCAAGGGACAGCTCTCAAAGCTTCTGTCACAGGATCAGGGACATTTGCACCTGGACACTTTGTGGTGTGACCAGGGCAAAGCTGAGACACTGGAGATGAGTTTGGGCTGACATTCTAGAGGGAGTCTGTCACACACTCTTCCCAGTTTCATGACTCTCCCAAATCTTAGAGCTGGAAAAATTGTTTATAGCTGCCATTGTTCTCTGCAGACAGATTTCCAATGCTGCCCTAAAGCCAGGCCTGCTGTGTGCTGAATTCCAGGTCTCTCTTGGAAAATAAGTTTCATGGTTCCAAACAATTCCAGTTGATCCTTGATACTGACAATCACTTGAAATGAAATCTGTATTAGAAACAAAATCTGTAATAGAATCTTGTGCTCTCTGACACCCTCTGTGGGTTTTGTACATTCCTTTATTTGCATTGCTTAGGGACCCTTGAAGTTTTGTTGAAGTTATTTTTCCTCTCCTTTCTCCTCCCCAGGAAAAGAAGCTGATGGAAGATCGGATTGCTGAATGCTCTTCTCAGCTGGCTGAAGAAGAAGAAAAAGCCAAAAACTTGGCCAAACTGAAGAACAAGCAGGAAATGATGATCACTGATTTGGAAGGTTTGTTGTGCCTGGAATGGTCTGGGAGCAGGCTGGACCTGCTGCCAGGAGGGGATGGATCACTTGGGGCAGGGCTGCAGTGTCTGTCAGCCTGTGCAGTGTAACCTGAGCTGTGGAGACCCAGAGCTGCTGTTCCAGCATTTCCTGAAGGAAGTCTGTGTCTCTTGCAAGGCTTGTTGCATCTGGCTGCTCAGTCTCTCTCCCGTTGAACTTGTCAGATTTTCATTTTTGAGAATCCATGTCCTTTATAGACACGCTCAGAAATTCCTGCTGTTGCCTGTATCCATTAGCACCAAGGGCTCCTGGGAAGTTTCTCCCACTTTTCCCTAACACCAGAGCAATGTATTCCTGCAGGAATGGCAGCAGGCACTCTTTAGGCTTCCAGGATTGTTTTTCAATAAGCAAATCTCGATTGTTTTGCTCTTCTTAATATTTATCTTCATTATATTTATAGATCGATTTTATTTTATAGTGCTTTTTTTTTTATTGAGCAGCCTGCTCTGGTGGAAGGTGTCCTGCCCAAGGCAGGGCTTGGAATGAGCTGAGCTTTAAGGTCTCTTCCAACCCAAACCATTCCATGATTCCTTCTAAAATGATTCCATTCCTTTAGCCATTTATTTCTGATAGTTTTGCCAGTGTTGTCACAAGTTAAACCTGCCCCATATGCAACCCTTCTTGATTTTATGTTGTTTTATTTTAATTACTATAGATACTGTGCAGCATTAATGAGCTGCCAAGTCAAAGTTGCAAAATAATAGAGAAGGTTGTTCTCTGTGCCCTAATTTGGGAATAGTTCTTGCACTTGGTGTGTTGTGGCCTGTCTTGCTACATATTTTAAGGCTGATGTGCTTCTGGAAGGATATCAGAGTTTTACCTTATCTGTGTAGGAAGGTGTTGAACTAACAGGGGTAGCAGTGATTGATGAACCTTGTCTTTAACAGTTGCATTCAGAGACTTTAAGATGGGTTTAAGTAAGCTTTACTCACTGGAAAACAATGCTGGAGTAGCTCTGTGCTTAAGTCAGGACTAGGAACTTGACAGATGTGTTTGGTTACAGAGCCATTGCAAGACTGATGACCTTAGAAGTGGAAATTAAAGCTTATATTTAAAGCATGCAATTTCTTGGCTAGGAAAGCAGAGTAAAGTGATATTTACTCTTGGAGATGACTCAAGAAGCCATTAAGGTCTCTCTGCTAGAATCTTGGCACTGCTAGGCACTGATATTTGGGGAAAAAAATTAATTCAGTTTGCTGTGAACTCTCTCAATTACAAAATTGGGTCTTGTGACACTGCTGTAACTGTCACTCACCAGGAACTTCACGTAAAAACAGAGGAAAAGTGCAATTCTCTTGGAATGTGAAACTGCTTGGAGAAAAGCAGTGTTACTTTAGGTTGTCTGGAAAATCCCAAATAGCCCAGGGTGGCTCTGAGGTGATTCCTGACCATGGCTCCCTTTCCATGTTTAAGATCCTGCTCCAGAAGGAGGTTTGGGAAGGGTGTGAGGGAAATCCCTGCACTGAGGAGCCACAAAGTATTGAACAAGGGCAATAACTCCTGCTATCACTTAGAATTCTACATTTCTGCCAGTGGCCTTAGAACTGAGCTGAGGCTCTGCTCAGCAAAATCTTCTGTGCCTGAGACCTGCTCCAGCCCTGCTCCTCAGCTGCTGTGGGCAGCACAGCCAGACTCTGCCTTGGTTCTGCCACAGGCAGGTCAGATCAATGGCTCATTGCTGTGGCCCTGTCCCAAAGAACTCCTCAGGGCTGGATATCCCAGCTGCACAAATAAAGTACTGGGAGGGAGCTCTCAGGGTTGCAGAGTTTTGTTAAATATTGATGGGATGTGATTAAACAGAACAGATTCTTGTAAAATCGTTTATTCAAGTTTACTTCAAGCTATGCCATTTTTCAGTAGTGTTTTTGGAGTCTGACCTAGCCCTTCCAAAGCCATGCAATTGTTCCAGTCCACAGTTTATCTTCTCTTTTGGGTGTTGATGTCTCTGATTATCTGGCCTAACAGCTCAAGCCTCTCTGTTAGATCCCACTCCTTATTTTCTACCAAGATATTTCTGTTGCCTCATCTCAAACTATTCACAGTTGCCAGAGACTTTCCCCTGACTTTCTGGCTAAGTCACGCAGTTCTCCTTTGCTATTTCATTTTTCTACAGGCTGGAGAAAGAATTGAGACAGCATAAATTAAACTTCCCATCCTTCCTGCCACCCCAAACTCCCTGAGGGTGACAAGAGGAACAATTCCATAGGAATTTAATTCTTTGCTTCCTTTAGAACGCCTAAAAAAGGAGGAGAAAACCCGTCAAGAGTTAGAGAAAGCTAAAAGAAAACTGGATGGGGAAACAACAGACCTGCAGGACCAAATAGCTGAGCTGCAAGCCCAGATTGAGGAGCTGAAGATCCAGCTGGCCAAGAAAGAGGAGGAGCTGCAGGCTGCTGTGGCCAGGTCAGTGTGGAACAAAGCTGCTCCCCCAAACTGAATTTGACCTGCCTGCAGTCAGAGCTGGAATGCTGCAATAGCAGACAGCTCTGGACCCCTGTGCTGTGCACAGACATGGCAAATTTACAGGAATTCAGGAATCCCTCAGCATCCTGGCTCTACAAACCTGCAAAAAGAAGAAGTTTCACATGGTAGAACAGTGTTTGGGCTCTGGAAGCTTTTTTAATCTCCCAATATTCAGCCTCAGGAGGGAAAAATGTATATTACTTAGTGGGTCTTAAAGTGCTGGGCAGGACAGACTTTATGTGGGTTTGTGTGATACTCCTGCAGTCCCATGTTATGCTGAACACCACCTGTATTTTTTTTAAGTATAATTTTGCAGTAAGAGAAAATTCTATAGATGGAACATTTCTGGGGCAGTGTTGAGATGTACAAAATTGGAATACTTGACTGTAAACTAAAGCTTGATAATTCTGATAGTGTACCTTGGTTTTATCTGTGGTACCTTTCTTCCATCCTGGAGGTGTCCAAGTCAGACATGGCTTGGAGCAACCTGGCATAGTGGAAGATGTCCCAGCCCATGGAAAGGGTAGTAATTGGATGATGTTTAAGGTCCCTTCCAACCCAACCATTCTATAAATATTTATAATTATTTTATTCTAGTGGAAAAGTTAAGCTGTGTTTGTAGGTAATTTCAGCAGATGGTTATGAGAGGAGGTGCAATCCCAGTAACTATGGTGCCTGTTTGACAGAGGGGATGAGGAAGCAGTTCAGAAGAACAATGCACTGAAGGTGATCAGGGAGCTGCAGGCTCAGATTGCAGAGCTCCAGGAGGATCTGGAGTCTGAGAAGACATCAAGGAACAAGGCAGAAAAGCAGAAAAGGGATCTGAGTGAAGAACTAGAGGCTTTGAAAACTGAGCTGGAAGATACTTTGGATACCACTGCAGCACAGCAAGAGCTGAGGTAGGATCATGGTCTGTGTAAGAAAGCGCCACTGAAATTCATCTGTGATTTATAAAAAACTGAAATGTTGTTTTTTTTTGATGACCCCTCCAGGACAAAGCGAGAGCAGGAGGTGGCTGAACTGAAGAAAGCAATTGAGGAGGAAACCAAAAACCATGAAGCCCAGATCCAGGAGATCAGGCAGAGGCATGCTACTGCCTTGGAGGAGCTCTCTGAACAGCTTGAACAGGCCAAAAGGGTGAGAAGAAAATGAACTTTCTGCTTCCTTCTGCACGGGGCTTTTTATAAGTACCATAGGCAGCGTGGTTCCTTCCTGGAGACCTGAGCTGAGGCTTTCCATGATCACAGAGCTAAGCTGTCCTCTAAAAATCCATCCCAATTGTTGAGGTTTGTCATGTTGGTTTCACAATGTTGAAGCTATTCAGCAGCACATCTGTGCAGTGTCCTCTGGTCAGCAGCAGCAGGAGGCACAGGTGGATCACATGGCACCTGGTCTTGTTCAAAAGGAGAATAATTCCAAAAAAAGAAGTGTCTAATTTTTGAAATTACAGCTGGGCTCATTCACAAATGTGTGTGTGGACACTTCCTGTACTGTGGTGATGTTTTTATGTATTGTGAATACTGCACAAGCTTCCTTACTATTCTAAATTAAGTGAGAAATATAGTAGTTAGGCTATGATTTTAACCAGCTTTATTCACCTGAAAATCTTCTGCATGTCTTCTGCTCCTTATTCACTAAATATTCTCAAAAAGAGCATGAAAAGATGGAAAAATACCCTGCAATCTGAAACAAAGCTCCTGTGACAAGATGGTGTCAGCTCTGGTGATATAGCAAAAATGACATTTAAACATCCCTTATGCCAGTTACTGCTTTTTGAAAGGCTTTTGACAAATGTCAGTGCAGTGCTGAGAATTGCTTTGTTCTGCACTTCTAGGCTGCTCTGCCTACTCAAATCAGAGCAGCCTTGGTTCATATCTTCCCTTTTATTTCTGTGAGATGAGCCATGCTGATCTGTTAATGGGCACATTCCTTCCTCCTTGCAGTGCTACCAAAACAGTCATTTCCAGTGCTGCCATCTCAGATCCTGCCCCTGCTGCTCCTCACTCTTACCTGGGGGAGAGCACCCTAGATTCCCTCAGTCTTTACCTGACACACACACAATGTTACACGGCAGCATTTCAAACACTCCCTGCTCACATCCTGCTGAGCACTTTGCTTCTCTCTGAGCATGGAAACCTGATCTGCAGAATCGTTTGTAGCAGGAAATATTCACCTGCAACAAAGAGTTGAACTTCTTTCCTTTTGTCTTTCCTAGTTCAAAGCAAATCTTGAAAAGAACAAGCAAGGCTTGGAGTCTGACAACAAGGAGCTGGCCTGTGAAGTGAAGGTGCTGCAGCAGGTCAAGGCAGAGTCTGAGCACAAGAGGAAGAAACTCGATGCTCAGGTGCAGGAGCTGACTGCAAAGGTGTCAGAAGGGGAGAGGCTGAGGGTGGAGCTGGCTGAGAAGGCAAACAAGCTGCAGGTAAGGTTCTGGAAAACCTAAAATCCTGGAAAACAGGCAAGGAACTCCAAGTTGTAACCATGTGCAGAAATGGCCTGTGGCTGATGTGGGATGTGACCTCAGCAAGGGCTCTCATGGACTTTGGAGACCTCAAAGAGGTGATGTGCCTTGGGTGGGGAGAGCTGGACAGCTGTGACATCCATCCTGAATGTCCTGGGCTGTGTGAGAGTTCCAGTGGCTTTGAAGGATGTGCCTTCCATCGTGGAGAGCAAATCCTGCAGGGAGCTCTGCACAGACCAGCTGAATAAAGGGTTTGACTTGGCTGTGGAACTGAATAGATTGGGCTGAGCTTTTCCATAGGGATGAGCAAAAATTGGTGGTGGCCACAGGTTTGCTTTGGTGCTCCAGGCTGGGAGCCTGGCAGGGAGGGGTTGCAGGCACAGGCCCATTTTTCTGGGAAATGGAGCAAACAGGCAAAATGCAGCCATGGCTGACTTCTGAACCACAGCAATGGTAAATCCAGGTAAAGCACTTCCAAAAGGGAATGGCCCAGCTCTCTGTGGAGGAAGCTTTCAGGCTGTCTCTCAGTGTATATAAAAGTAGTGTAGCCCAAAATAATAAGCTGGCACCTGGCAGTAACCTTTTCTCTTGCAGTGATGCTTTAGACCCAGCTGCCACCCTGATGATCCCTGAATTAATGCTTGCATGAAATATATGGTCCTAGAATTAAAAATAGCTTTAAAGTGTGAATGCAGGGATCAGAGCTCAATAGCCTAACTCTGGTTTTGTTGCTCCACTTCAGGACTGACATTCAGCTTCCATTTTGTAGCCAAACTTCACTGGGTTTAGCTTGCTGTCTCTCTCTGTTGGGCTCTGTACCTGGAATTTGCTGAGGTTTTGTGCTGTGCAGTTCCAGCCCCCAGTGAGGTGTGGGCTGTTCTGTTACCCTTGGGCTGCTTGCTTTGCAGAATGAGCTGGACAATGTCTCCAGTCTGCTGGAGGAAGCAGAGAAGAAAGGCATCAAGTTTGCCAAGGATGCAGCCAGTTTGGAATCCCAGCTTCAGGATACACAGGTGTGTGTGCAGCAAAGCTGAGCTTGGCACTGGAGCTCTGCTCCTCAGGGAAATGCTGACTGCTAACAGAAAACATATTTTCATTCATGCTTTGGAAAGTCCCCTGGGTAGAAGCTGAATCTCCTGTTCAGTCCAGTGAAGTGGGATGGATTGGGATGGCTCAGCTACATGGGGAACCAAGTTTTCATTAGCTGAGCTTCACTACCTGGTAGTTGGTAGTTCTGTTTTATGTATTTATCTCTGAGGGAGATAAGAATCAAATAAAAAACCCTTTCCAGGCAGAATTTAATGTCAGTATCCTTGGGATATACGAGGAACAACAGTCTCCTACTGACAGCTCCAAATTCTTATAGCTGAAGTTCAAACTGTTAGGTTTTGGTTCTTAATTAAGAAAATGAAGCTTTCTGCAGATAGTCATCACTTCAATATATTTTATCTTCCCTATATTGAAGTTCTAATGGTGACCACTTAAATCTGAATAATGTTAATCACAACTGGAGGGGTTTATTGGGAGCAGGATAGGGGTTACACCTTTTCATTACTTTGTTATGACAGAAGTTTCCACCTTTAAAGTGACCTTTATATTTAAACAATGCAGAAAACCTGGAAGCATGCTGCCATTGCAGGATTTGCTGCTCCGTGTTCTTCCCGGGTGGTTTTAAAAAGGTGCTCCATGCTTGTCTGAAAAAAGAAAAAAATACATTTTGAAGGTGACTTCGGTGCTAGTCCCTTGAAAGATGGGAAAGTATCATCCCTTAATTTCTAGAACAGACTCTGGCATGGGTTCCCTGACCAGAAATCTGCTTTATGAAGGTTTAAGCGTGCCCAAAATGAATGGTCAGTGGCTTTTTGAAAACCCAAATAACAGATGTCTTCATAAAGCATGTCCTTGTCCCAAAATCTGAGGGAAAAATAAACCTGGAAGTCCCAATGTGGAGTTGTGGGGGTTTCAGAGTACACTCAGCCCTGCCCATGCCTGTGTCCCAGGAGCTGCTCCAGGAGGAAACCCGCCAGAAGCTCAACCTCAGCAGCAGGATAAGGCAGCTGGAAGAGGAGAAGAACAACTTGCAAGAGCAGCAGGAGGAGGAAGAGGAGGCCAGGAAGAACCTGGAGAAGCAGATGCTGGCCTTGCAGGCCCAGGTAAGCTGCTGTGAGTGGCAGCACTTGTGTGAGGAGCTGTCCCAAACTGGTGTCCCAGAGCTTTGGGGAACACATCACGGAACCTCCACAGGTGCTGGAGCAGATTTTGGAATCAAGTTTCCATTGCAGTAATGATGTGTACACTGAACTGTGATGGGCAGGGCTTTGCCCTCTTAGAGCCTGAGAACTCCCGAGTTTTTGTGTTCCCCTAGCTTGCAATAACATCTGTTCCTGCTTTTGCACTTTGCCCCTGTGCCTTCCCTCCCTCTCGTGATGCACTAAGGGACTTCACTTGCTCTTGTTGAATTTCAGTTGGCTGAGGCCAAGAAGAAGGTGGACGATGACTTGGGAACCATTGAAGGCCTGGAGGAGACTAAGAAGAAGCTGTTGAAGGACATGGAGTCCCTAAGCCAGCGCCTGGAGGAGAAGGCTCTGGCTTATGACAAACTGGAAAAGACCAAGAACCGCTTGCAGCAGGAGCTGGATGACCTGATGGTGGATCTGGATCACCAGCGCCAGATCGTCTCCAACCTAGAGAAAAAGCAGAAGAAGTTTGATCAGGTACTCCAGTCTCCTGTCACCTTCCTGGGTTTTTAGGATTTTTAAATGGCATCTTGTTATTGTTGCTGAGCCTTGTACAAAGAAGGGTCTAACTGATGTGCTGTGGTTATTGATGAATCTGTGAGCAGCTGGCCTTTGTTAGGAGTAATCTGTCACTCCCAATTCTGTGAGCCAAATGCCATCTCTGAGGCTTGTTAGATCAAGTAATCAGCTCTTCATGTAGAAAAAGAGAATTATGCTGGAACAAAAACTTTAGAGTTTTATTGTAATCCCTCAAGGTAGACTAAAAAGGAATCTGAAGAGTGAAAGATGAAATCATATGAAACTTGAGTCTTGATGAGTAGCTTGCTTTCCTCCTCTCATCCCAGAGGAGCTGTAGCTGTTCTCTTATGGGTACTTTGATCACGACTGAGGGATCAGACAGCTCCTGAAGGCCAATTAAACTTAGAGCATGAACCACTTCCTGAATAAAACACCTGAGGCAGGAAGGACCTAATTGTGGAACTCAAGAGATGGATTCATTGTTTCTTATGTTCAGATGCTGGCAGAAGAAAAGAACATTTCTGCCAGGTATGCAGAGGAGCGAGACCGTGCTGAGGCAGAGGCGAGGGAGAAGGAAACCAAAGCCTTGTCCCTGGCCCGGGCCCTGGAGGAGGCCCTGGAAGCCAAGGAGGAATTTGAAAGGCAGAACAAGCAGCTGCGTGCAGATATGGAAGACTTGATGAGCTCCAAAGATGATGTGGGCAAAAATGTGAGTATGGTTCCGCAGCCTGTTTGTTACAGACTGGGAATAACAGGGAAAACTCCCTGGTTGGAGAGGGGTCTGTGCACCAGAGCAGAACTTTCTGAAGCTCACCCAAAATGCTGGAGGAATTAATGCCCAGCATAAGGAGGTGGTCCTTGTTAACATCAGGCCTCTTCAAAAGCTGTAGTCTCACCCTCATGGAGATCCCAGACATCAGTTTTATGCTTTCGGATCAATGGAGGTGGGACTGCAGTCAGATAGAACTGGTTATGTGTTGCAGCTGTGATAGATGGGGGCAGCCACTTCCTCCTTTTTGTGTTACTGGGTATATTTATTGTGTGTAAATGAGGGATAATGAGGATTTCTGTTACCTTTGGTCAAGCTGAATTGCAGGATACAGTTGAACCAAAGGCAGAGCAGAACTGTGACCCTTCAGTGTCCTCCCTCCTGCAGCCAGCTGAGGCCAGCAGCAAAGGCCCCCTAACCCCTTCCCTGATGGTCTTTGCTGTGTCACTGTGTCCCAGCCCCACATTTTTACCCAAGAACCAGATTTCCCCTTCTGCCAGCCTGGGTAAGGGGAGTGGGTCTGCCCTGACACCGTGGGGCCTCTGCTTCAGCCCCCAGCTGCTGCTCTGTCTGCTGTGGCTCACTGTTCTGCTCAGAGTGACCAGATGCAGTCACTGACCTGTCCTGCTGTCAGAACTGCTGCTGGGAGGCCCCTCAAGGACAGGCTCTGATCAGAGTTTGTGCTGTAGGTCCACGAGCTGGAGAAGTCCAAGAGAACCCTGGAGCAGCAGGTGGAGGAGATGAGGACTCAGCTGGAGGAGCTGGAAGATGAACTGCAGGCCACAGAAGATGCCAAACTCCGTCTAGAGGTGAACATGCAGGCCATGAAGGCCCAGTTTGACAGAGATCTGCAAGCCAGAGATGAACAGAACGAGGAGAAGAAGAGGATGCTGGTGAAACAAGTATGTCTGTTTTACTTTGCGTTGTAGTCAGAAGGGGAGGAAGGGCTTTGGCCAGAATTCTGGGCCTCTGTGCTACCAGACAAATAAACCCCTTTGCTTAAAGATTCCATCCAATGGAAACCCCAAACCATAGCATTTTTACAAACCATACAATAGCTCTGGCTGAGGGTTGGCCACTGTCACCAGGCAGGGTCAGGTGGTGCTGGTGGCCTCCAAAGCCACTCCATGAGGTTTGGCTGTTGCTGCCTGGGTGTATTTCCAGGACAGGGATATCTCAGTTGCATTTTCAAGCGCATCCTATTTGATGTCCAGGAACAAATCCATGGATGCTGAGACAGACTTCTAAATTAAGTGAACAGTTTCCTAAATGCAAATCATGGCAGAGCTTTGAGGTTTGCCAGACCTGAGAATTCTGGGAATACAGAGATCAGAAGAGCCTCAAGAAATGCCTTTAAAGGATCATGCTTGGTTCTAAATAATTATCAAGTGTTCAGGAATAAACCAGCCAGTATTTCAAGACTTATCCCAAGAAAACAAAAACTGAGAATCACCAGTGCAAAGACACCTTAGGAATAAACCTGGCTTGCAGGGTTTGGAAGGTTACTGCAGGACAAAGTTGCTGTTATCTGAACTGGACAAGAGCTCCTGACCTTGCACTGGGAGGGAGATTTGCTTCAAAACTAAATTTTCTTTCATGTTGATAACCTGTGGCATTTCTGGCTCAGTTTATTTTTTGCATAGGTTTGGCTCAGTCCGTGTTGCCTGGCTGTTCACACACTCTTGTTTTGTTTTATTTTGGGAAAAGAAGTTGTTGGTGTATAAGTGCCAGTAACAGGATGTTCAAAGGGAATGGTTTCATTGTTTTCTTAAGACAGTGAGGTGATTCTACTTCTTATTTTTCATCAGAGTGAGCTCCATCTGCCCTGGATGGAGAAGCTGAAATGGGAGTGGTGGGCAGGAGGCTGAAATAGAAATGCTCCAGATGCTGAGTTCTTTCCTGGGGTTTCCCTTGTGCTCACTGCAGAGATCTCTGCTTCCATTTGGGATCTGGCCTTGCCCTGTGCCTTCCCCTTAGCTGCCATTGCACAGCCTTTCCCTGTGGGGAGGTGTCCCTGTGCCCTGGGCAGGCCCTTGGGGTGCAGGCCTGGCCCTGCCCTGCAGGGGCTGACACTGCCCTGCCTGGCCCAGGTGCGGGAGCTGGAGGCCGAGCTGGAGGACGAGCGCAAGCAGCGCGCGCTGGCCGTGGCAGCCAAGAAGAAACTGGAGATGGACCTGAAGGACCTGGAGGGGCAGATAGAGGCTGCAAACAAGGCTCGGGATGAAGCCATCAAACAGCTCAGGAAGCTCCAGGTAGGCACAGCTGATCAGGGAGCTGGGTTCTGTCCTGGGACCTGCCATGGGGCTGTTCCATTGAGTGCAGCTGCAGCTGGAGGCAGGAGGAGAATCAGACTCCACTGATGGGTCTGAGAGTGTCCAACCTGGATTCATCCTCTAGGCAAAACTCATCCTTTTATAGAATCACAGGATGGTTTGGGTTGGAATGGACCCTGAAGCTAATCTTGTTCCAAACTCCCCTGCCACAAAACCACTTTCCACATCCCTGGAGGTGTCCAAGGTTAGGTTGGACAGGACTTGGAGCAACCTGAGGTAATGGAAAGTGTCCTTGCCCATGGCAGGGGTGGCACTGGATGACCAGCTCAGGTCATTCTAAGATTCCACTTTATAATTCTGGGGAATGCTTGAAGTCTTGGAATGTGATATTTCTTACCAGGCATTATGGGGTGGAAGGATGAGAAAATGAAATGTTATAATACAGAAGAAATGGAAATGCCTTTAAGTGGAATGAAGCCACTTTGGGAGAACAGCCTTATCTCTTAGGGGCTGAAATGCTTCAGAGCTGGAATGGGTCTTGTGGTTGTCCTGATGCAGCCTGGCTGTTCCTCACCCTGCTCTCCACCTGCAGGCTCAGATGAAGGACTACCAGCGGGAGCTGGAAGAGGCCCGAGCATCCAGGGATGAGATCTTTGCCCAGTCCAAAGAGAGTGAGAAGAAGCTCAAAAGTCTCGAAGCAGAAATACTCCAGCTTCAAGAGGTGAGATGGAAATCCAAGAGATGTGTTTTGTTTAGAGTAAGGCAAAGATGAGAGGGTAAAAAAAGTAAAAAGCAACTTAGTGAGTTGAACAGAGAAATGGGAGCCAGGAGAACTCTGGTTCCCCTGCTTCAGGCCATCAGTGAGTCCTTACAGCTTTGTAGGAGTCTGGACTTTCTGCATAGTAGGGAAGCTTTACTGCTGCTTAAACACATTTGAGGCTTCCCTACAGTGTGCTGGGTGGTTCAGGGGACTCTGAGAGGTGCAGTGCTCAGTGTCAGCACTGAAATGGGTTGTTAGAGTTTATATATTTACAATTCCCTCTTTGGTGCCCCAATGGCCCATTTGTATGTGTGGAGGTTTAGCCCTCTGCCCTCTCAGCCCTTTCTGTAATGGGCATGTTTGCCCTCACTGTTGGCAATTTATGTGAGAGCTGCGAGTCTTGCTGCATCTCTCATGTTCCACTGTCCCTGTGCTGCCACAGGGTCAGACACTGCAGTGTCCCTGTGCCTCTCCTGTCTGCTTCAGCTGCAGGGCAAGGCTTGCAGCAGTTGCCCACACTCACCACACTTCCCTTGGAGCCTTCACAGATAACCTGGCACTGCCTGCAGCTTCTCCAGGTGGACTTGGGTGGCCTTCAGACCTCAGTGTGGCATTTGTAGAGCATTTCATTGTCCTTAGGAAATGCTTGTGCGTTTCTGCCACTTAATGCAGATATATAATCTGAGGTTCAGCTCTGTGTGCTGTTGTGCTGAAGCTTTTAATTTTTATTCTCTTCTTGTCTTCATGCTGAGAACTCTGTGAGAACCTAAAACATTCGCTTAATTTAGCACCTATTTTACACTGACTGTGTCTATCAGAGCATGTGGCACAGTGGTTTCTCCTGCTGCTGAGGGCTTGGGTGTTACTGATCTTCACAGATTTTTTCCCCTTGCCTTGTCTGGGGAACAGTTCAGGGGCAGGGAGAAGTAACTGTACTGCAGTCCCAGGGCAGTGAGGGACTATCCAGCTGATGTGTCCTGCTGCCTTATCCATTAAAATCCCCGGGATATCCCAGTTCACAGCATCTCCCAGGGGCTGTTAGGGGCTGAACTGTCTGCAGAGGGTGTCGGGTTCCTGGGGCTGCACTGACTGTTTCCCACCCTGCAGGAGTTCGCAGCTTCGGAGCGCGCCCGGCGGCACGCAGAGCAGGAGCGCGATGAGCTGGCAGACGAGATCGCCAACAGCGCCTCTGGGAAGTGAGTCAGGCTGTGCCTGGGACAGTGAACGGCTGGAGCTGGGCCAGGGAGGGGCAGGATGGAGATCAGGAAAGGTTCTTCCCCCAGAAGGTGCTGGGCACTGCCCAGGCTCCCCAGGGAATGGGCACAGCCCCGAGGTTGCCAGAGCTCCAGGAGTGTTTGGACACCGCTCGCAGGGTGGGATTGTTGGGGTGTCTGTGCAGGGACAGGAGCTGGATCCTTGTGGGTCCCTTCCAGCTCAGGAGACTCCCTGATGCTAAGTGATCTCCCCAGGAGCTCTGTTGGCTCTGGACACACCCTGACTCCTTCCCCTGTGCAGGTCAGCGCTGCTGGACGAGAAACGCCGGCTGGAGGCTCGGATTGCCCAGCTGGAGGAGGAGCTGGAGGAGGAGCAGAGCAACATGGAGCTGCTCAACGAGCGCTTCCGAAAGACCACGCTGCAGGTGAGCCCAGGGGCAGCTGCTGCTGGCTGTGACGTGCACAGAGGTTCTGGTGGCACTGAGTGAACCCTGTCCCCTCCCTGCCAGGTGGACACGCTCAACTCGGAGCTGGCCGGCGAGCGCAGTGCGGCCCAGAAGAGCGAGAACGCGCGGCAGCAGCTGGAAAGGCAGAACAAAGAGCTCAAGGCCAAGCTGCAGGAACTGGAGGGCTCTGTTAAGTCCAAATTCAAGGCAACTATTTCTACTCTAGAAGCCAAGATTGCACAGCTTGAAGAACAGCTCGAGCAGGAAGCCAAGTAAGGGGAAAAGACCTGGTTGCCTGTGTGGGTTGAATGGCTGAAGATTCCATGCTGAAGGGCCTTAGGTTTATTGTCTGGAGACTCCTGTTTAAGAGATGCACTTTAATAAGGCAGCTGTAGAGTAACTGGGGCTGGGAGTTCCAGTATGGATTTGCTTCCTACCAGCTGCATGAACTCTGGAAGGTCTTGGTGTCCCTGAGCCACAAGGTGCTGCAGGAGTTTCCTGGGACAAGGTGAAATGTCCTTTGAGACCCCTGGTTGCTTGGTTAGAGGAACAGCTTATGTGGGACAGCTTGAGATGAATCCTGTGCTCTCCAGAAATCTTTCTGCAGTGAATTATCCATCTCTCCTTGCAATCCTATTCTTAAAATTCACTTTAAAGAAATTGGTTCCTCCCCCATTTGCAGGTGGGGCTTGTCCTACCACCACCTCTGTCCTTTCTGTGCTCTGGGCTCTGCAGCAGGATTGTGTTACTGGTTAAGCAGCAGCTTTAAAGCTGCTCTGTCCAATCTCCTTGTGAAGGCACCCTCTGAGCCCTCTTTGTCTCATGCTCACATTGTCCCAGGCTAAGGCTTTGTGCTCTGAGAGCTGCATCCCTGCACCCCTGCATCCCTACATCCCTGCATCCCAGCCAGCCCCTGGTACATGCATCAGTTCCACTGCTGTGTCTGCATGTTCAGAGAGCTCTGTACCAGTTACACCTTCAGGGGAGCAGATCTCGTGTTCCCAGCCCTCAGGCAGTTGGACCAACAATGGCTTTGGGTTATTGCAGGGAAAGAGCAGCTGCCAACAAGCTGGTGCGCCGCACGGAGAAGAAGCTGAAGGAGGTTTTCATGCAGGTGGAGGACGAGCGGCGCCATGCGGACCAGTACAAGGAGCAGGTGGGTGGGGGCTCAGTAAAACCTCCTTGGGGTGGGAAGGGCTTGTGAAGAGGAACTGTAATGGAAAGGGAATCGAGAGTGGTGATTAAACCAGCAGGGAAAGCCCAGCAGGGATTCTCCCTGTGAGCTCTGCTGGGATGGGCTGTTCCCACCCTGCTCTCCCAGGGCTGGGAGCTCCGTGGTCTTCCGGGGTCCAGGCTGGAGCCTGCACAAGGCTGTGCTGCATCCCCAGTCAGGGTTGCAGCTGCGGGGTGACCCCAAGTGCTGGCTTGGTTGCAGATGGAGAAGGCCAATGCCAGGATGAAGCAGCTGAAGCGGCAGCTGGAGGAGGCGGAGGAGGAGGCCACGCGCGCCAACGCGTCACGGCGCAAGCTGCAGCGTGAGCTGGACGATGCCACGGAGGCCAACGAGGGGCTGAGCAGGGAGGTCAGCACCCTCAAAAACAGGCTAAGGTCAGTGCTCCTGGAACACTGGGAATGGGATTGACCTGAGCCCTTCCGAGCACACAGACCCCACGTGGGGCATCATCCCTGGGGAACATCCAGCTGGGGAGATGCTGGTATTAGAGAATGGCTCAAACTGGAGCCTGGTGATGAGAACCAGGAAGCTGCCAGATATTCCACAGGGATATTCCTGACAGCTGCATGGATAGATGGGATATTGGGAAGGAATCCTTCCCTGTGAGGGTGGGCAGGCCCTGGCACAGGGTGCCCAGAGCAGCTGTGGCTGCCCCTGGATCCCTGGCAGTGTCCAAGGACACGTTGGACATTGGGGCTTGGAGAAGCCTGGGACAGTGGAAGGTGTTCCTGCCATGGCAGGGGTGGGATGGGCTGAGCTTTAAGGTCCCCCCAGCCCAGCCCAGCCCCTGCCGTGCTCCTGGGCTTGCCCGGGCGGTGCAGGAGCCTCGCCCAGCGCTGCTCTCCCTTCGCAGGAGGGGGGGACCCATCACCTTCTCCTCGAGCCGCTCGGGGCGGCGGCAGCTGCACATCGAGGGCGCCTCGCTGGAGCTGTCGGACGACGACGCCGAGAGCAAAGGCAGCGACGTGAACGAGGCTCCGCCCGCCCCCGCCGAGTAGCGCCCGGCCCCGCCTGCATGCAGAGACCTTTCCAGCCCCGGCACGAGCGCCCCGTGCGCTCTGCCCTGCCCTCGGAACTGCCTTGTGGCCGGAAAGCTGCCTTACGACCCTCGGCATGTGCTACAAGGTTCCTTATCATAGGTCAACCATGTCTTAAGGCTCTCCAGCCTCACCACACTGTACCCTGCTTCAGATATAGGTACAACTGCTTTTTTATATATAGTAAACAACCGGGATCGTCTCTGTTCAGTGCATCTCTTTTCCAGATACTCATTGTAAAGCCATTTTATAAAGCATCATGTGAAGGATGAAACTTTTTTTTATCAATCCGGAAGCGTCATTCCCAGCGGGTGGGGGGCCGGGACAGACCCCTTGTCGTGGCTGTGCATGCCTTGTGTCCAGCAGCATCCTTCAGGCTCCGGGCTCGCTGGCCCCGGGCTGGGCGCAGCCTCTCGGATCAGTGAAGACCAAACCGCTCCCGTTTCTTTCTTTTCTCCCAATTGTTGTGATCCGCACACAACCCCTGAGTGAACTGTGAAAAACGGCCTTGGGAAGTGTTAAGAGGGAAGTGTAGGGATGAGTGAGTAGTGTCTGTTTTTATCCTGCAATCCCATTTGAAGTGTTCTCAGCACCTGCTCCATCCGTTCGTGTCCATGCAGTCCAGGCACACCGAGGTGGGTCCCCGTTCCCTGCACAGCCCTGAGTGCTCAGAGCCCCCGGGGCCCTGCAGGCACCTGGGCTGGGATAATGTGAACACCAGTGGGAAATAAACACACAGCACAGGCAAAACTAATTTATTAATGTGAGGCCGAGCCAGGCCGTGGGAAGCTCCAGGAGCCCTGGGGTCCTGTGGGGCTGGGGCTCGGGGCTCCCGCCCTGGATGGATGGATGTTGCCTGCCTACAGTTAACATGCCAGTGGATGTGAATCCTTTTTTTTTCTGTTGTTGTTGTTTTGTTGTTGGTTTTTTTTTTATTTTGAGCAGTATTACAGTGAGTAGTTAGCGTTCTTTTTGTTTAAATAGCTGAAAACTGACATTACAGAAAGTGCCTTAGACACTACAGTACTAAGACAACATTACATATATAATTTGCCTATATAACAATGATTTAATGTATTAATTTTGACTGTGCTTCATATCATGTACCTCTCTAGTCCAAGTGGTATTATTGATATTAGTGACAATGAATCAGTGTTAACTAGGAAACTTCCTCTGCCACATGCTCAAAACCCATGGATTTCCCTTTTTGGTTAAAAGCTTTAACATCTGTCGCAAAGGTTTTGTTGTGTGTGTTTGGATATTTTTAATCAAACTGGCTGTTGACCACCAGGCGTCTGACTGCAAATATCTTGTTTTCTTGTATACCCATATTTCTAGACAATGATTTTTGTAAGACAATAAATTTATTCATTATAGATGCGGCCGCCTGCTCTGTTTACTTACTGGAAGAGCTCTCCCGAGGCTGGCATAGACCTTAATAAACGAGATATGACTGGAAGCTGCCTTTTCCCTTCTTCCTGTTTTGTTTGCTTGCTTTTTTTTTTTGTATTTATTTTGACCTAAATACAGCATCAATGGCTTGTTCCAAGCTGAGCCTTTGCCTTTGAATGCCACTGGCAGGGCTCAGCTGGAGCACAAAGAAACTCTGAGCTCTCCTGCTGCCACTCAGTGCTGTGGCATAGGGTCTGGGCTCCTGCCTGAGCAGCTACATCCCATATTTTGGGGTCTTGGAGTGCAGAACCTGCCCTGGAGCTGGGCAGGAAAGGCCTGGGAGCTGCAGGAGCTGGAGTCCAAGGTGGGAGCTTTCGGCTGGGCCTGGGACCAGGGTGGGCCCCCGGACAGGTGGGAGGGGAGGAGGGAGAGGGGAGGGCTGTAACGGGGCAGGGAGGGAGGGCTGGCCGTGGGGAGGGTGGCCCCGCTGGGCTGGGGGGTATGAGGCTCTGGCAGGAGCTGGCAGCGCCAGGGGAACGGGGCGGGCTGCCCGGGGTGTCCGTGCGGGGCCAGGGGCCACAGGACAGGGGCAGGACACGGGCACAGCCCCGGGGCTGGACAGGGGCAGGACACGGGCACTCCCCCAGGGCTGGGCAGCGGCTCCGGAGCCGAGCCCGGCCGGAGAGCGGCAGCAGCGGCACAGGCACAGCCCCCGGCACGGGAGGGGATAGAGGAGCCCGGGAGGGGATGGGGCAGCCCTGGAAGGGCCCCAGCCCGGCTCCTGTGCACAGGAAACTCCTTCCAGCTGCTCCAACAAGGCAAAAATTCCCCGGAAGGCAGCTGGAGGCTTCCAACACGCCCCCAAGTGAAATATCGTGTCTCCCCCCTCAATGCCAGCAGCACAGGCTGGGATGACCCCAGCAGTGTCCGTTCCCCTGTGCCCAAACTGAGCAACATTCCCAAGGAAAGGGGTGTGGGATAATGGGGCACTGCCTGAACACTGGCCCCTCCCCGAGGCCTGGCAGAAAACCCTACGGGACAAAGTAAGAGCCACGGCCACTGGTTCTGCAAAATCCACTGACTCCACATTAAAAGAACTTTATTTTTGGAAGATGACTCTCATTTGTTTTCATTCTTTTGAAACCACATCATGTCAGTGGCACCAGGGTGGAACGGTACATCCTATGGAAACATGCCAGAGAGAGGCTGAATAAATAAAGCTACAAAGCCCAAGTTATGTACAAAGACCTCAGGCAAAGGTATTATGTTTACAAATCTATGTACAATAAAACAAATGTAAACAGTCAAATGCAGCAGAGGATGCACAGGAAGGAAGGACCATACAAACCCTAATGGCAAAGGGACAATCCCACCTCCACTGCTGGGCCAGTGGGGTTTTTTTTCTCAGCATTTGTAACTCAACCACCTGGGAGCAGCAGAGCCCCTGAACGATTGCTGAACCCTCAGCTCCAACCCTGGCTCCATTTGCTGGTTCAGTCTAAAAATCCACTGACTCTGAGGCACATGGAGAGAGAAACCACACAAATGTGTTGCTTGAAAGACCCACAAGGTTCAGTCGCCCCAAACTGTCACAGAAGCCCGCAGGTGAGGCTGCACAGTCCAATCCTACAGGGGGGGATGGGCAGGGGGTTCTTGGGGTCAGGGGGAACAGCAGCTTCCTAAAGCTCCCATGGGGTCACTGTGTGTGGGGTGAGGGATGGAGGCCAAGTCCAGCAGGGCCAGGGAGTTGTGGGGCAGCCCTGGGGACAGCTGAGGGCACAGCCCCTGGACACAGCACTGGACACCCCTGCACCAGGGCAGGAGCCCCAGGGAGAACAGCTCAGCCATGCCAGGCCCTGCCAAGGCATCTGGGGGGGCTGGGATGGTCACAGAGCCTGGCTTTGTGTGTGTGTCCAGCTGTCCAGTGGGGATGGGCCTGGCCTGGAGCTGCTCACCCCACCCTGCTCTGACTGCCCCAGGTGCAGCTGCCCCTGAGACAGGAGCTGGGGCCAGCTCCCAAGAGCAAACGGCCCCAGGGCCACCGCTGGCCTCCCCAGGGCACTTACATGAGGTCTGAGAGCAGCTGCTGCAGGGCCTGGGAGGGGACAGGGGAGCCTGTGAGAGGAGTGGCCAAGGCTCTGTCAGAACTAAGTGAGAGGAGACGGAAAGCCAAGGGGGCAAGGCTGGGCCTGTCCCCCAGGGAGAGGTGGACTCGGTGTCCCCAAGCACAGCAGGACTCAGTGGCCCCCAGACAGAGCAGGACATGGTGTCCCCCAAGCACAGCAGGACTCGGTGTCCCCAAGCACAGCAGAGGGTGGCAGCTCGTGGGGCTGGGGCAGAGAATGTCCACTACAGCGACAGCAGAAAACAAACTGTATTGACAGGACATGGAGGGCCGTGGGCTCGGGGTCTCCTCTCAGGGTCATGTTCCAGCGGGGTGGGAATGGGGAGGAATCAGGAGCAGTTCTTCTCGAGGTGGGCTGAGAAAAGCATCCAAGTCCAAGTCCCTGCGGGCTCATACGCTCAGGGGGAGCATTCCCGGCGCCGAGGACGGTCGGGAGCCCCCCAGGCCGGGGGGCCCTTGGTCAAAGCCGTTCACTGCCCTGGGGACAAGAGAGAGCCCGTTAGGGGAGCAGCAGCCAGGCCAGGCACTGGGACCCTGACCCCGCTCCTCCCTCCCTCCTCCATCCCTGGGAGCAGGGCAGGACTGGCCCCAGCTCCGCTGCCAGCTCAGTGCCCGCCCCAGGGCTGGAGCTGGCACGTCCTGGCCGAGGGGACTGTCCCAGGAGAACGAGTGGCCACAGAGCCTGAGCCCGCTGGGGCTCACCATGGGGCTGTGCAGGGTCAGGGCATCCCTCAGGGCTGGCCCCACCTGTCCCTTCCCCAGCACTCAGTCCCTGTGCCCAGGCACAGCCCTGTGTCCCTGTGCCCGGGGACACACACACACACACACACACTCAGCAGTGTCACAGCTCAGCAGAGCTGGCTCTGTGCCCCACCAATCCCCACTGGGCTCCAGGGGGACGCTCCTGGTGCCTGAACCCCAGGATTCAGAGGCTCCCCTTCCCCAGCATCCTGCTGGAGCTGTCCAGCACCTGCCTTCCCAGCGGGGTGGGACAGTAGCCTGTGGGTCCAGCAGCTTTTCCATCTGTGCTCTGATGCATCTCCTGTGAGGAGCTCCAGGCTCCATCCACCCAGGAACAGCATTCCCTGCTGGAAATGTCCCTGCAGTGGTTCCTCAGGGATGTTTCTGACTGCCTGTCCCTGCAGTGCCATGGGCTTTGTGTCCACATCCAACCACTCTCTGATTACTAATTTGGACTCATTAATCTGCATTTCAAGCTGTATTTTGTACTTAGCACCTCATGTCCAAGATTCCCTCAGCTCTAAGTATCCAACAAATCCTCGGTGGAAGATTCTTCTGAAGCTGACCAGCCTGGCCTGAAGGGGAAATGGAGCTGGTAAAGCACACCTGGACATTTGGAACTGCACAGCTCTGGAAGTGCCCCAGGTGCTTCCAGCTGCCACAGCTGTGCTGGGCAGGGACAGTGACACTGAGCAGGGACACTGCTGTCCCTACCCACATTGCCCCCTCCCTGCTCTACCCCTGGCCATCTCCCAGGCACCTGTGCCCTTTTCTTTCCTGTCAGCCACAACCACGCCACTGCACATCAGTAAGGCAAGAACAACAAAATGCTGAAGGAAAATCCCAACCAAAGGGCAAAGCTTCCACATGAACTCCATCCATGGAGCCACGCTTCCCCTGCATCCCTGCTGTGACCAGTTCCATCAGAAACATGCACTTATTTGAAATATTAAACAGATGAAGAAAGCAAGCAGCACTCAGGTTTACGTTTGCAACAGGTCACAGCAGCAGAGAGGTTTATTTCAAGTCAGGAGAAAGAGCAACTGCAGCCTCAGGCTCTGATCAGGGCCCATTAGTGTGGCACTATGAACTACCTCATGCAGTTACCAGAGCCCAGAACTGCCCCAAGCCCCAGGTTACACCACATGCAGCCAATCAGTGCAAATGAATTCATTTACCCATGACCAAGGTGGGGAATATGACCTTCTCACGCCTAGTGGAGAGAAAGGGAAAGTTTATGCACACAAAAATGACATTCCTGAGCACAGCCCTTGAGGCAACAGCTGGGGCCAAGCAAAGGTGCTCAACCAAAGCTCAGCAAAGCTCTCCTGTCTGAGCTCTGCACAGTGAGGCTGCTCTGCATGGGCAATCTGGCACAGCACAGGCACAGAACACTGCACCTGAGTCACCCACAGCTCCCCCTCTCCCAGGGAAACCTTTCAATAAGGTGGGTCAGGGACTGAAAAAAGACCCAGATTTCCCAGCCTGGTGTATTCTGGTCAGGGCTGTGGGTAACAGTGCAGACACCTCTGACTGCTGTGTGTGAGCACAGGCACTTCTCACAGTAAACTTCAGCTCGTTTCATTAAAACAAAGCCCAAGGGATTCACAAAAACAACCAAGAATAAACATCAGTTAGGAGGACACTGGCAGTCAGGACTGCAGGACGGGGAACAAGCACCTCAGGTTGGCTGTCCCAGTGCCAGGGCCCTGCAGAGTCCAGAGCAGTTTTGTTTCCTGGACAAAACTGGCCTGACATTAACAACCAATTAACAATAATTACAACAGCAAAAAACAAGTATCCATCCTGAGTACCATCATCTGGTGCTGTTCTGCCATTCCCTAGCATCCAGACAGAACCTGCATGTTCCTAAAGGGACAAATCTGCAGGAAACTGATATTACACCAGACACTGCTGAGTTTTTAACAAGCAGGTAAACCTTGACTCCCCCAGTTCTGCAGCCAAACTTTCGTGCAAGCCCTGCTGTGCTCCAGGCCTCCCCTAAAGCAGCGCTGCCCTGTTCCCTTCTGAGAGCAGGGGCTTGAAAACAGCCGGAGATGCCTCAAATATTTCAATGAAATGGCAGGAGGAGGAAAGCAAACGGAGTTGTAATGGTGTGGCTGAGCTACCTCTGCTCAACCCCAGCACTCAGCCACCAGCTGCTCCTGGGGCAGCAGCTGCAGACTGCAGCAGGGCTGCACTCACTGATGGAGCAGAGTCACACCTGGGTCAGGGCTGCACTCACACCTGGAGCAGGGCTGCACTCACACACCTGGGTCAGGGTACTCTCCCAGCTGCCTCTGCCCCAGCACAGCCACCATGGGCTGCCCTGAGCTGGGCCAGCTGCCAGTCCAGCTGCCAGGGCCAAGCCAGGCTTTCCACAGCAGCCCTGGAGCCCAGCACAGGCACTGCCAGCCCCTCCTGGGCACAGAGTGCCTGAAGGGACAGCCTGGGAGCAGCACATGGGCTACAGGGGACAAGGACAGGACTGGGGGGGGGGGGGGGGGGGGTGCAGCATCTCTGGCAACTTGCAGATAAGCACATTAACCACTTCCAACCCTTTTCCTGTCCACTACCACCCTCAGCTCTGCTGCAGCATTTCATTCCAGGCTTTCTAAGCCTTCCTCAGCCCCTGCTCCTCCCTCCAGGCAGCCAGCCCAGATAAGGAGTGTGATGACAATCTGCATAATTAAAAGTGACCCCCACCCCACAGAGCAATCAGCTTATTTGTCACACCACACCTCAATATAGCCATGCTGCCTGCTAAGAGCTGCCATAATCCCTCCCCAGCGCTTCCCTGTTCCCTGGAGCTGCAGGAGCACTGCTGGAGGATGCACACCCCCCAGGCTGCAGCACACACAGCCCAAAGGCCTGACTTGCACATGACTTTAAGACTCAGAATTCTTCCTTTCCTAAAGCAGCAAACATCAGTGGCTCCAGAAGCACTCACTGCCAGTTTTTAAGGTGCAGCTTGCCCTGCTCCCCACACAGCCCCACTGAGGATGAATGTGGGAAGCTCAGCTGGCTGCTCTGGCACTTTCAGGCTGGAAACAGGTGGTTTCATTCTCCAAAATAAATGTAGCATTGAGAAAGTGCTGAATATCAGCATGGAACTGCAGTGAGGTTTAAAATGAAGACATGCAGGGAGCATGGAGGCTGTTTGCCCTCGGTAGCACTGGAGAACTCTCTGCTTCCCACCTTTGTACACCCACGAGGCCCTGTGCTGTGAGGAACGGGGAAATCCCTTCTGCAGAAGCACTGCCAACATGCCAGAGGGAGCTCTGAGCACGGCACACACGGGTCCTTGTTCCCCGGAAAGCAATCCCTGGCTCCGAGGCTGGCTCACAGCAGGGAGGAGCCACAATTCCACCACCAATGGTTCATCCCTCTCCTTCCAGAGGGGGTGTAAGCACCAGGACTCCCTCCCTCCCTCCCTCCTTCCCAGGGAACACCCCTGCCTGCTCCCCGCTGCTGCAAGGGAATCTCCAGGTGTGGTTCTGCCCTTCCCCGGAGTACAACTGCAGCTTGGGCAACCCCTCCTCTGCTCCTGAGATGCTCTCAGATACCTCACTGGGGTTGGTTCCAGCCACCAGGAGATCGGGCAGGACTGGCACTGCCACCCCCACACCTGCTTTTCTCTCTGCTTCACAGAAATCCCCTGCAGACCTTGATCCAGGAGCTGTTCCTCCTACAGGATGAGAGCTGTGGGGGGCTAAGCACAAGCCATGAGCACTGCTCCAAATGCCCCTCCCTGAGGGCACAGCTGTGCCCTGACTCACCCCTTGTCGAAGAAGGACGTGTGCCCTGGGTGTGGGTACTTTGTGCCATTGCTGCTCATCACTGCGCTGCTGACGTTCCCTGAAATGTAGGATTTCCGTGATGCCTGGTCCTTGGCAAAATTCCTGCAAGCAGCTAATTTGGATTCTAAGGCCTGTGAAAGGGGAAGGGAAAAAATAGTGTTAAAAAAGTAATACCATTAAGAGGAAGTATTTTGCTTCTCATGAGCCCAAGATTGACATGATCAGGACTCCAGTGTGATCACCCTTGGCAAAAAATGGGAACAAAGCTGTCATCTCCTCTGCCACCCAACCACAAAGGAAACAGATGCTGATGCAGACTGCCAGACATTACTCAGCTCCACAAGGGCTCAGATTCTAGAACAGATGAACTCTGAAATAATTACCCAAGATAAGGAAGCCAAATCCTAGCAGAAGTTACCCAAACTTCTTGCTTCAGCAGCTGCCTTGAGCTGATCAGAACACTGAGAGCCTAAAGCAGAATCCTCAAGCTTTGAGAGGGCCTGTGCATGTGGAAAGTTGTTTTTTGTTTTTTGTTTTTTTTTCACCAGGACAATGCCTCCTGGAATTTTTCCTAATCTTGGCTTGCAAAACAAAGTAAATTTTTAAAGTTTCACTGCCACCCTTCCAAACAGGCCTGGTGAGGTTTTTTCCCCCATGTAAAGTGACAGTGACTCCTGGAAGGAGGAGCAGCATCCTGATTCTCTCCTTTAATCCAGAACATCACCTGCCTTTTCTGCCACCATCAGAGGCTGAATATCCACCTTATCCTGAATATCCATGTGGTGTAGCACAAAGTCCTCACTCCTTACAGCCCCCTGTGCACAGGGGCATTCAGAACATTGCAAATGCCTGCACTGGAGACTGAAATTCATCTCCCCAAATGTGGGGTTTGGTCCTGTTCTGCACAGGATACTCCATTAAGAGGGCACTGACATGCTGTCACAGGTAAGTGAGCCCTGTGCAGACTCCTAGGAATCCGTGGAAGTTTATTTAGGGATTATGGACTATACAGGCAGCTGTAGGTAACTCTGGGTGTCACAGATCATCCCCTGGCCACAGGCAGTGTGACCTGAGCCAAGGACTCCCTGTCTCAGCTGCAGGCAGAAGGCAGAGGGGAAACTTCCTGCAGAGACAGGTTGTGTAAAGCTTGGGATGAGGCACAGCCAAACCCCAAAGAACCTGAGCACCCTCTAATTGTTCCCAGAGCAGTGCATGAGCTGGAGCCTCAGTGGCCAGTGTGGCTCAGGGCAGGCTGGGAGAGCAGCTTGCTTATTTGGCATTTCCTGTCCTCGCAGAGTAATCACATGGGATTGTCACTAAGCTCCCCAAATCCCCTGCAGACTCTTACTCACAATGATTTCCTTTTAAACGTGTCACTGCTAACCCCGAGCTGTCCTGCTGCCCTTTCAAACCAAGGCTGAGCTCAAAGGGTAGAAGCCAGGCAATTTTTCATGTCCAACTTTGCTAAAACAACTGTCTGTAGTGCAGCTCCTGGCAGGCTCAGCCTGGTTACACAGGCACAGGGCACAGAGAGCCACAGCAGCCCTGAGCTCCACTCACACACAAACAACCACGGCTCAGCGAGAAGCTCCGGGGAGCTCAAAAGTCATTTCTTCTTCCAAGAGGAAAGCCTGAGTCCTGAACAGCACTGCAGCAGATGTTTAGAGCAGTTCTTCTCTGCTTACAGTGCAATCCCTTTAAAGGCTCATGCATTTCACTTCCCCACCAACCACAGATGGGAGCATTTGGCTTTCTCCTCATTTATTTTCTCACTTTCTTACCAAAGGTTTCCAGGCTGGTTTTTCTTTCAATATCTGTGGCAGATCTCGGTGGGAGAGGAGCTGTCCCACCAGGAGACCCTGGCAGGGTGATCCCAGCTCCTCCTCACCCAGGGCCTAAGCTCCAGCTCTGCAGCCCAGACAGAAGAAGCTGCAGGCTCAGTTAAGGTAAGAACAAGTTGACAGTGTCTAACCCAGCACCTGAAAAAATTTAATTCCAAATTTGAATTTTGTCACCCCAAATTGGATTCAGAACCACAGGATCAGGCTTTAAAAATCAAAATAATTAAAAAAAAAAGGATTATCAAATCCTAGTCAAAAGCAGTGAATGGATGATTTGGCAGCTTCAGAATGTACCCAGCACGGGCCAAGGCTGTGCTGTGATTGACCACAAGGACAGGAGCCCCAGGGAGAGCCCAGAGCTCAGAGCACTCACCCCCACTTTGCGTAGCAGATCTCCCACAATGTTGAGTGCAGATATTCGAGCTGAAGGAGTGAGTGGGCTGGTACCAAAACCATTTGGTATAGCTGCAAACACAGACACATCTTATTACTTCACTCCTCCACAGCTCAGGTATTTCAAATATTTAAATAAATCAGCTTCTACATTTAAAAAAAAAACCAACCATACCTACAATCTTGCTGCAAACATTTCATACAATTACCCACAGTAACTGCAGGATCACTAGCCAGGGAAAATGATAAAGCTTAATTCCTGCCCACTGCCCTGGTTGCCATTAGCCCCCCCCCAGGCAGAGTTCATGCACTCTCCATCTGCAAGGCTACTGACTGCAATCCATCTCATCAGTCAGAGCTCCCTCTGCAATCCACTCTTCCTCATCTGAAACATCAAGTATTAATCCCTGTGACTGCCCAGAGCCTTCCAGATGGGAAAATGGCCTGGACTAAGATCCCACTGCCACACGGAGGAAACAAGACCCCTGAGAAGTCAGTGTGGTAACAGAGACTCCAAATTCCTGACCACACTCACCCATCTCTGCTGCTCCTGCATATTGGAGCAGAATTGTCAGTCCCTGCACTTCTCTGCATCCCCAAATATCTTCAGGGCTCCACAGCAGAGTGCAAACACCTGCCTGCCCCCAAAGGCAGTGTCTGAGCTTCACTGTCCTTTGCCATGCTATTTACTCCTGAAATGCAGCTGCTGCTGCCCTGGGATTTAAACACCTCATGGAATTGCGTGAGACCCACACCCTCACATCCACCTCAGGTTCCTTAAGGAGCACAACCAGACCCCATTCCTATGGATGATACCTTTTGGGGAAGGAAAACTATTTTCTGATCCCTTTCCAACGGGTGTAGCTGGCAAGGAGAGAGAGGCCTGGACAGCTGAATCCATCTTCTCACAGTCCAGAGTGGGGGAGCTGGGTGCTGATTTCCGGGTCACCTCCTGCTGCCTTTCCCTCACAGCCAGCTCCTGCCGTAGGTCTGAGGGTTGAGAGAAGGAAAAAACCCCACAAAATCACGTATTAGTGATTGATTCTCTCAAAAACAGTGTCTCTGTTCATTTGGGAGCGGAAGCAGCAGACACTTCCCAACAATCCTGGGTTAGTGCCTGCTGTTGCTTCCTCCAGCAGTGGGGACATCCCTCAGAGCAGCCCCATCCCATCCCATCCCATCCCATCCCATCCCATCCCATCCCATCCCATCCCAGAGCAACCAGCCCTGCCTACCCCACACAGCTCCCTGTCCCTGGGATGGGGGCAGCCCATTTGCAGTGTGAGCTCCATGTTACCAAAACTGCAGCTGGACTCAAAGAGCTGCTGATGCTGAGCCCAGCTCCTGCTCAAACACAGCTTGGAAAAACAGAGCTATTTTTTAAACAAAACCTGTTCCTGTGTTTCCCATTCCCTACATTCTCCTCCCAGTTAATAATCCACATAAGCCAAAGGCAGTCCAAGGGTTCAATCCAGTTTCTGGATGCCCTGACAAGTAAAAGAGCAGATTGGAGGGCAGTCCAAAGGACAGGGAAAAGACTGGGCCTTAGAAAAGCCTGGCTTTATTCTCACCTCCTCCCCAGACTGCAGCTTTTTGCTACCGTGTTCCTTCCCTTTCTACAGCTTTTTGTTACAAAAAACACCCAGAACAGCCCAGCAATGGAGCTCTCAAATCCTCAGAAAGATGCAAACAAACATAACAAGTGAGTTGTTCCTTTTTGGGCAGAGCAACTTTATTTTCATAGACCTCCTATTCCTTGCCTCAATCTGGTACAAAAGCAAAATTAACTGCACATCACAGCTTTTAAGCTGTAACAAATATTTAGAACTGATTTTAGGTAAAACAGCAGAGCTGAAGTGAAAATCTGTCTGGGCTCCCAGAAGAGGATCTGAGACTGTTCCATCAGAAATGTCATATTTGAGTTTGACAGTACCAGTTCTTTTAGAGGCTACTGTTCCTTCTTGCTGCCAGGGGGAATAACTCACAAATGCTAAAAATGTCCAAATGACTCATCTAAGAAACAAGATGTCTGTTTTGCTGATTGTTCTAGAAAACAGTCCCCTGGATTTTGCTGTTTTTTCCAGTTTTATTGCCCTAGACTCAAATTACAATACATATATTTCCTCAGAAAATGTCTTCATATTTATTTCAAAATCCCTGTGCTTCCAATAAAGCTCCCAATTTCTGGGGCACAAACTTGCTTCAAAAAGGTTCGTAAAGGAGAACAACAACAAAAAATCCCAGCCTGCTGTCATGTGTGTTCTTACACTCAGGTCCAGGTCTTAAATGAGGAAATGTTTTAGAAAGCTTCATTTAGGGAACAAAGTTGCAAACTACCAACCTCTAAAGTACATTACTGGCTGGCACAGGCTTATGAGCAGATCACCTCCACTAGAGAAATCAGTTCATAGCACCTTTAAAAAAGCTTCCCCCAGCATCCTCAATGTGAAATCCACTGGGGAATTCCCAACTCTTGATCTTATCCCAGAACACCATCCCAAATATCTCCCAGAGGTGTAAACACAGCCTTTACCAGAATATCTTAAATAATATATTTAAGGCACTATGCAAGGGGTTTAGAAGGAACACAGGAGAGATTTTTTTTAAGTTACTTGATCGTTTATCCTGTATTTCCCTGTCATTTCCTGTGCTCTCCATTCCTATAAATTCACAGCAAGAGGAACTTCTGAAGCAACTTCCTCAATTCTCTTATATCTATGGAACAGAGTATTTTTGTGTTAAAAATTCTGAACTCATCTATTATTAATTCTGCCCTAAATGAGGAATTTTTTCTTTTAGCTACACTGGACATACAAAAAACACACTGTTAGTAAAACCTAAAGCATCCAGTTCAAGTCTCATCATGTGAGGCTTTCTAGAAACATGAGCTTTGCTTGCTGCACATCTCTTTTACCAACCAAAACCAACCCTGCACCAGGAGTCAGAACCAACCAGACCAGCCATACCTCTTGCTTCATCCTTTAATCTCTGTACAGAGACCAGCAATGACTCCTTGTCATCCAGTTCACTTTCTAAAAATGCATTTCTCTCAATAGCTTGGTTCAGCCTTTGTTCAAAGTCTTCCAATGAAACTATTGTTGCCCTAGAAACAAAATCCAGAATATTAGGTTCTTCAGCTCAGCCAGCATAAAAGCTTATTCAAAAGCATAACAGAAGGAAAATGCTAGCAGGGCTATGTTCAAGGTAAGCATTTGAAAGCCATGGAAATGCTTCTTAGAAAGGAGTAATCAAAGAAACAGGAAAAAAAGATGAGAAGAACACGATAGCATCTGGCTCTCAGAGATGTACCAAATATGTGGGAAAGAGCCAGCTCAGAGCTCCTTTTTCCCCAAGCAATGCTCCCAAGCTGTGCATTAATCAGTGCCCCAGCTCAGGTGGGGCTGTGCTGCCAGGGCTCTGCACAGGCACAGCCCAGCAAGGTGGGCAGCAACTGGGACATTACCTAAGACCCACTTCCTCCCAGAACCAGTGTAGAAAGTTAGTCATGAGCTCAAGAGCCTTGTGCAAAGAGGGCCTCAGCTCTCAGATCTTTTTTCCAGATGGCCAGAGGCTCATTCCTGCTCTCCCTGAATCAGTGGCAGAATTCCCACTCAGCAGAAGGGAAGCATGACCTCCTCCCAATCTGGGCGTTCCCAGCAGCAGCCTGCTCATTCCAGCACTTGGAAAGGGCAGGACTGTTCCCTCCAGCTGTTCTGCAAGGCACCAGGAGACTCCTTTGGCCTGGCTGATTTAACAGGGACTATGGAAAGCAGGAGACACTGACTTCAAAGGGGCTCTGAGGCAGCAGGACCACAAACTACACTGTCCCACTGCCCTTCCTGCTGCAACAGGAACCAGATGATGATGATGAGGGGCAACTGTACTGGTCAAAGAATCCAAAGTCTTGGGGGTGTTTGGGGTTTTTCTGATTCTTGTTTTCCCTTTAAGGAACAATGAAATGCTCAAGCTGAGTAGCAAAAATAAAGATCTTTGTTGTGCAAACTTGAAGGGAAGAGGAGGTTTGCAGCCTTCACCTCTTGGCACGTTCCAGGTCATCATTGGCCTGCTCCAGCTCCCTCACATATTTGTGCAGCTGATCTTTGATGGCCCTAGTCTGGCTTAGGTCATCCTCCAACAATGACACCTGCTTGTAACTCTGGGCGTACTGGTGCTCCAGTTTCTCCTGAAACAAAGAACAGGGAGATAAACATCAGCTGCTGGCACTGGCCAAGACATCAGCATGAAAAGGGGACAAAAAGTGTCACTCTGTGACATTCTGTGCAGAATGCTGGTTTGGGACTGCTGGTAATTCAGAGCAGAAACTAGAGAGGGAGAAGGAACATGTTGTGAGTGTCAGAGCTGGCCACAGTGCAGAATGCCAGCCAACATCTCCCCATGGCACAGCTGCCTCTCAGGGATGCACCCCTGCATCTGCTCCCCTCAGCCTGCACTGACAGCTGCTCCAGGAAGGCAGGGAGAAATCCAACTGCACAGCCTCCCCTTCTGTGCTTCTGCCTTGACAGCACCCACCCCAACAGCAGAAATTCTCTGATGTGTCCGTTGGCAAAAACGGGCCACTGAAATCTGTCACAAAACCTCCAGGCCCACAGACTCATCCTCAACAGACTGAAGAATTCACTGCCAAACACCCTCTGAGGGCACTGACAGGGGCCTATGGAGAAACTACTGAGCTCATAAAACACATCCTGACCCTGCAAGTACAGCTGGGACTGAAGACACAAAGTAATCCCATAAACCCTCCTTCCACTGACTTTCTAACCTCTGTCTTCACTAAATAAGCCAAGACTGCCCAAAATTATGTTTTTACAAAATTTCAAGAGAGGCAAGAACTTGTTAACACAGAGGCATCATTTCAGAGCTATCTTGTGCACATGCAGATCCTTAAGCAATTGCTGGTTCCACAGATACAGCTGTGAATGGCTGTGGAGGATCTCTGAAAGATGTGCACACATCACCCATTTTCTGCTTTCTTTGGGGTCTCATAAAACCAAGGAGACCCTGAGGGCAAAAAGACTGGTTTGCAAAGAAAGGTGACAATGCAGTGGCCTGACAGAACTCCTTGTGTTGTGCCCTGTTGCTATGCTGATGTTCCCTGTGGAACAAATAAAGCTCCTTCTTGGCACAGCCTGGGGAATTCAAACCAGCACAAACTCCAGGATGAAGCTTCATGACGTGAACAAGAAAAATTCTGCCAGAAATGTCCCTGGCCTTATTTGGGGTACATGCCATGCTTCAGTGAGGATCTTGACCAGACAACTCCTTTTTTATTTGGATATTAAGTGCCCAAGAGCAGCCCAGACAATCCAAAAAGAGATCCAAGATGTAGCTGAAAGGAAAAGCAACACTACCACAGAGAAAACCTACCTTTAACGTTTCCACTTCATATTTCAGTCTTTGGTTATCTGCTTGCAAATCTCTGTTCCTCTGCTCAGCTTGCACTAGCTGTGCCTCCAACTCAGCTTCTAATTCCCTGCTTCCCTCCTGGAACTCAGCCAGCTCTTCACGGGCCTCCTGGAAGCTGCAAGGAGAGGATTTCATCAGTGGGAAAGCCAGCATCTCCCAAGTTGAAACAAAACCTGCAGCTCTTCTAAAGTAAAAAGCTGAAAAACGTGAGTTTTAAAGCACTTAACTGTCATTCATAGACCTCTAAGGGGAAAAAGAAAAAAGTGAAAATAGAGAAATTACATTAAGCTAAGCTATTGAAGGAAATTAATTCTCTAACATCAAACCAAACAGCCACCTTGAATGCCTGTGTGGAATCAAAGCTATTTACAGGATTCATGGGAGCCTGAGAAGCACTTTGTGTTCCATTAGCTTTCACTGCTGGCAGACCTTATGGAACAGACAATGAATTAAGCAAACATTTAACCAGATTTCGGTCAGCAACTGAAGAGAGAACAACAGTTTCTGCATCTCTGAACTAGCTGGAAAATCAAAGTTTGTAAAAATCATGCAGAGTCAGGAAGGCAGGACATGCCTACCTCACACCACTGCAAGTTATTAAATACCAGAAGTAGCCACGCCACATACTTTGCTTATTAAATTTGCATCTTTACCACATGCAATAGCTGAGCCCTGAGCAAGCAGCAGAGAAAACCACCGAGGCTTTGGGCAACAACACTTGCAGTGGTGTCTCTGATGGAATTTCTGACACACAAGAACAGCTTAGGGTTCTCCACACAGACAGGCCCCTCCACATTCCCAACATGTCCCTCCCAAAAAACCCCAAATCAAACAAAAAAAGCCACTTGGACCTTGGGCTCTTTGGGCTTGAGAGGGATTTAACTCCAAAAAAACCTCAGCCCATCCCCCAATCCCTCCAGATGCACAGCATTGCTCCAGAGAGCAGCTTCTCTTGGCCTTTTTGGTAACAAAAAAGCCCTGTGTCCCCTAAGAGATGCAAACCATGGGTACAGGCAGGACCAGGAGCTATGAAACACTTGAATAAAATGCAGCAGACACCAAATCAGCCACTTTTCATACCGGTAATTCCACTACAAGAAGCTTGAGGGAACAGGAATGATACAAGGCAAGCCCAAAGGCGCCTTCTTATGATAAAACATCAAGATCACACTCAAGGCAGCACTTTATTACACAAAGGTGCATATGATCATAAAAAGGCTCTGCTCTTGCTCAAACATGCTCAAAACATAGCCTTAAGTTCTTGGCATGGTGACACTGGGCAAGAAACACTCAGCTCCCACAGAGATGGAAATTTTAAAGCTGGAAATCCTTTCTAGAGAATTCTCTTCTCACAGCTTTTCTCTAAAGTATCAAATAACCATCTTGGTGTGGCCTTGCAGCAGAATAGATTAAACAGTGACCATTAAGATCCAAATTCTGATAATTAAGAACCAAATTCAGCTTGCAGATCCACAATACCTTTGTTTGTACTTCAAGGAAAGCTCTTTCCAATATGCAGTTTCCTCCTTTGGACTCGAAAAAGTAGGGATTTCTTCACTGTCCATGATCAACACGACCTGCAAGACAGGAACACAGGAATACACTCAGGATAAACCCAAAACCTCTACTCAATTCTGGGCATCCCAGCCACGGCACCAGGACTTGGCACCCGCACCCAGGATGCCAAGAGTCCCTCCCAGGGCTCATCCAGCACACAGACCCACGACACCCCACCACAGACCCCAACGAGCCCCAGGACCTTACCCAGCCTCTGCAAGTGCTTGTGGAGCAGCCTGAAATGAGAGCAGAAGTTCTGGCTGTATTTTGTAGCTGCCACCAAAACTCCAGTGGTGCCACAAGCCCACTCAGGCCCACAGCTGGTAATACACTCAAATTTACAGCTATCAGTTTCCACTTTACTCCATTAAATGTTTTGAAGAGATTTTGCCTCCTGCCACCACACAATGACTGCACTACAGCTGCTTTTAGAGCAGTGAAGGAGGATGAACACTCCAAGTGAGGTAACCACAAACAGCTCTGTGTGGAGATCAAAACTCAACTTATTCTTCCTGCAGCAAGTCCTGGCTAATTCCTACTTGTGTCACATGCAGGTAACAGGAATTATCCACGTAGTTCTGCTGCCTCAGACACAAGGAAAATCAACATCTCCCATAAATGACATGGTCATGTCACAGAGGAGTGTTCCCAGCCTGGAGGTGTTCAGAGAAGTTTCCCACACCAAGGCACTGGTGATCCCCTCTCCATGAGGATCCTCCTTTATTGGACCTCCCCCAGGCTATCAGCCAGTACAAGAAACACAACCCAACATACCTTTGGTATGGTTTTATATGGTCTAGGGGACACAAGACATTAGAGGCCTCAGCACGCACCAGGTCTCAGAGGTGATGAAGGAGATAAAATGCAGAGAAGGACCAGGAGAATGCTCAGACCCCAGCCAGGAGACACACCATTGCTGAGCCCCCCCAAGCAATCCCACACATCTTTAAGACATTTTTTTTCTCCTCAAAAAGCCAAGCCTCAAATTCTGTCCTTACCACCCAGAAAAAGACTGGGGTGAACCCAAGCTCCCCTGTGCTCCAAGCAGAGGCTGTGAACAATGCCTGCACCAAACCCATTGATCAGAAGAG
The DNA here is from genome assembly GCA_013400575.1 of Peucedramus taeniatus. Lineage (NCBI taxonomy): Eukaryota > Metazoa > Chordata > Aves > Passeriformes > Fringillidae > Peucedramus > Peucedramus taeniatus. The sequence continues at coordinate 66,720 of WBNO01019606.1, read as the reverse complement.
CTGACCTAAAAGTCCTGACTTTCACACTCTAACAGCCATCACTTCTCAGCCAACTCTGTCCCTTCAGGCTAAAACTGTCACACTAATGTGTTCTGTATCTCAGTGACCCACATTTTTGACACCTAAAATTGGGCCAGAACAATCCCATGCTTTTGTCAGAGGGCAGCCAGGCCAAATACAGCGAGGCAGAACTGGCACACTGGTTCTGCAGCTGAGCCTGCAGCTGCCACAAGCCAAGAGCAAACTGATCCACTGAGTGCCAAGCACCTCAAAACCACCTCAAATCTCACACTGTGTTTATTTAACTCCACAGCTTTACTGCAGAAGCAAACAGACTCAGGAGAACGGATGGTGTTTCCTTTCCTGCACTGAGAAAATGAAAAGTACCTGTGGAGCCATTCCCATCACAAATTTCAGACAGGATTTTCTTTGGGAGTACTTGCATCAGCCGTTACCAAGGCAGCTCAGTCACTCCACAGGGACAAATCCCAAGCCCGGTACAGAACCTGTGGATGTGGAGCTCAGTATTCCTGCCCCAACTGCTGCAGTTCCATGGTGGGAGCACAGAGCAGACACCTGACAAAGCCCAGGTGTGTCCAGCAGCTCCTGGACATGAATCCCACTGCCAGGACAAGGCACTGCTGGGTGCTGTCCATAGCACTTATCAAACACAGATCCAACCCTTCCACAAATCCCTCCAACCTTTCCCTGACTGGCTCTAAACTGGCACACCAAAGAGGCTCAGACCAGCAGGGAGCACATTCATCCCAGAATAAACCAGATAAACCACAACACAGGCTCAGCTCCCACAGCTCCAGAGGAGCTGGGCTCAAAAGGTGAGCAGCCAAGCGGGCTGTCAGTAAAATTCAGGATGTGGCTAGAAAAAAGCTTGTACAAGGAAGTGTCTTACATCATTTCCTAGAAGCAGCTGAGATAAAGCACAAGACTCCTTCCTGTCTGCTCGCACAGGGCACACCCTTGGAAATCGACATCTGAGGGATCCCTGTAAGCACAGCAGCCTGTGCAAGAACAGGAAGGGCTGCCTGGGGCTCCCAAGGACAGGAGGTGTGTTTGCCCCCCTCTCCTTGTCCAAACACCTTTTCCTTTCACACACTGGAGGGAGGAGATTCAGCCCAGCACTGCCTCAGGCCCTGGGCAGGAATTCTTCCTTCCCAACCCACCCAAATCTTCCTCAACTCTCTCATCCTGCTTGGTGAAAGGGGTGGTAGGTCATGATTGCCCCTGCTCCATGTGTCCCACCATCCCTAATACCATCAGCAGAGGCTTGGGATCTGCTGACTGCTCTGCATAAAGCCCTGCTGCAGATGCCAACAGCAGTGTGCACTGCTGAGCTCCAGCATCCATATCCCACTTTTTGTCACTTGTATTCTCATGAAGGGCACACAAAGGGATAAGAGCACACAGCCACCCTGCAAACATGGTGCTTCACGGCCAAAATATCAATCTGGGAGATGCTGACACCTCCAAACCTGCTCCCAGGACACACGTGGCCATGGGAAAATCCTTCACTCTGACAACCTTTGCCTGTTCCCTCAGAATGATGGCACAAATCATGGATTGTGCAAGCAGAGAAAAAATCCCAGGAATTATCAGAACACAACCAGACAACTCCACACATCTCATGTGTGGGAGAGAGGATGCCCACAGAATACCAAGTTTAACAAAAACTGCTTTGCCTGCTGCCTGTTGTCCCAGCCCCAGGAATTCTGTCAGGAGCTGAGAACCAGCACAGCCAGTCCTTCCTATTCAGGGCTTCTTTGCATACGTGGCACTTGCAGAATCCAGCCTTTGACAAACAACACTGAGGCTTTCAGGGAGCAGACAAGACAATGCAGCAGCGTCTTCCAGGGAAAATGAGAGCAGGCTTATGCTGCTGCCCACTCAAATTCATTCCAACACAGCTTAGCATTCACAGAGTGCCCTGGGAAAACACAGCTCCATGGGCACAGCTCCAGCTCCAAAGCTGCTCCCAGACAAGAACTACCTTCAAAACACCGGGGCTTCTTTCAAGCCCCCACCGACAAAGTCAGCAGGACAGAGCAACTCTCCACTGTGAAAAGGAAAGAACTTCTCCATGCTGCAATGACTCTAAAAAAACACAGTGTGGAGGTTAAGAACTTGTCTAAATCCAGAGGGGTTTGTACAGGACAAATCTGTTTTCCCACCTCGAAAGCATCCTTAAAACGAGAGAAGCGGTATCCTCTGGATATCAAGAGAGCCACAGGCCCAAGAATGCACCAGAAATAACCAAACATGCAGACAGGATTTTTCAAGTGATTTAAGGAATCTTGCATTCAAGGCCAACCCCAAACCTCACTGGAGCCACTTCCCAGCTAAGCCATGAAAACACAAACACAGCTTGAAGTGTAACACAGTACCTTAAAAAAGCTTCTCAGGCTCTCCATGTGACAGGAGACTGCAGCAAAGCTTGGGATGAAATCTAAGACCAAAACACTCAGCCTGAAATCCAACACGACTCTCAGTTGGGACCCACCCCTTCCCACAGTGGGGAATCCACTCCTCCCTCCTCTCAAAGTCACTCAGTTCCTCACACGTCACGGCAGGGATGACTTTGAGCACTGCAATTCACCCCAGATGTACCTGCAGCATCTCAAGTGGCTGCAGAAAGAATTCCTCCTGATTTTAATTGCCTCACACTCTCCCATTTAAAACCAGCTCATAAATACTGCCATATAAAGAGAAGGAATATTATTTGATCTTCATGAACAGGTCGTTTTTCTGCACATTTTTCTGCTTTCTTCCTCACAACCTCATTTGCCCAATATTTTCAACCACCAAACATGAAAAATTAAGCAGAAGCAAAGCAAGGCCACTCAAATAGGACCAACCACAGGACTGAACTCCCCTAGCTACGCTTGGCTGATCCCCCCTCCCTTCAAGGCACCCCAAATGTCCACTGACCTTTGGAATTAAACAAGCAACCAGCTCAAATAGGACTTGATCAAGAAGTTCTGCCAAGCTCACATGTGGCCTTCAGTTCTCGAGATAACAACCTACCCTGGCTATCACAAAATGTCCAAGTGCCTGTTGGCTGGCAGTCCCCCCTTCTCGGAGGCAATGACGCCGTCACCGAGTGCTGGCACCATCTAGAGCTGCCACACACAGCAGAAAGGACTGTCCACAACCAGCTGTTCTTCCTCTTCCCCTTTTTGCTGATTCAGAGGCAGAAAAGCAGATGAAATCTTGTTTCTATCATTCTTCACCTTCTCAAACCACGAGGAACAACAGGTAACCTCCAGCTCCTGAAGCTCTTGATTTTTTTCCCCGCAAACCCAACCAAGACTCAAAGCAAGGTAACCTGAGCACTTCAGCCAAAACTCAGAGCAAATGTGCACTGTCTTATTAGAAGATGGAAAACAAACAAGCAGAAGCCACAGATCAGATTTCACCAATCAATTTGGGCTTGTTTTGCTCGTGCTGGAACAGGAGCTGGTGGATTTCCATACGCGCTTGGATGTGTGCCTGCATCCATTGCTGGGATGAAACTGGACCTCTGGGAAGTAAACCTTCTCCTGCAGTTCTATTTTTGAACTGAATGTTCTCGAGTGAACCACAACAAATGCCTCCTTCTCTCTTATAACAGCAGCACGGGAGCTTTCAGGAAGAGAAGAAAGTCACTGAGCACAGCATCAGCACAACGCTCCTTGCTCTGCTGCAATAATAAATCCTGCCTTTCCAATTTGGGCACACAGGAGGCAGGAGATAACCAATTCCTACTAACAGGAACTTGGTGCCAAATTCAGAAAAGCCTTTAAGATAAAACCAAGCACCATACAGCAAAGCCTTGTTATCTCAACAGCCTCATTAATCAAATATAACATGTCTGCTCTACACCACATGGCCAAGACTCATCTGTCTGGTGAATATTTGATATCCAGTCACAGGAAAACCCTTGAAGAGTGAGCCAACACTGGGTTAGAAGCCTTGAAACCAGAAGAAAGGCACTGATGCAAAAAGCCTCTTCTCAGAAATCAACCTATGACTACAAAAAGTATCAGAATTTTCTGTTAAAAAACATTTATTGCTTTCACAAACATGGGAGGTTTCAGACATTTGACCTCTGTTCCTTCCCAAGTAACCTCACTGAAGTGACTAAAAAAGGAGAGGTTGGTGCTCCTGCTGCAGGTTCAGTACCTGCAGAGGTGAAGGAAAGGCTCCTGGAGATGTGCATGTCCCAGAACACCCTGGCCTGAGCACGGGGACCATTTGCTGCCAGCGCCATACTCAGAACTCCAATGGAATGAATCCACACAGACAGGAGTAAACAGCAAACTGAAAAGGAAGTTTAGCCTGTGCAAAGGATTTGCTTGTCCCTGCCTCAGTCTCTGCTCCCTCCTCAGCAGGCTGGTGAGGTGTGGCAGGCAGCAGGAGCTCTGATCCTCACACATGCCAGACTGGTAGCTGGCACAGGCTGCCAGGATCTGAACCCCTCTGGACATCACCCAGCCACCTCCACCTTCTCCAGCTCTGCCTGCTTTCTCTTTAAACCTTGAGGAATGCCAGGGTATCCCAGGAGCAGCAGTGGTTGACCTGGGAGGTTCTGGCACACACAGCCTGCACCAGAGACAGCTCCAGGTCCCCTGGGCCTCCCTGTCACCCCAGCAATCCAAACCATCCCGATGACAACATCTCCTGGGAAGGCAGTGGCCAGAGGGTGACATGCTTCTAGACACGACACAGTGACCAAGAAATTCCAAGGGAAAAGCACTCAGCAGGAATTCTGCCAAAAGGACTGAATTATGTTGCTTTTACATCTCTGAAGTTCTACCAGTGCTGGTAAAATGGATTTGAAAAATACCCACCTAAATGGATCACAGACCAGCCCCCAGCAGAGAGGGGCTCTGCAGTGAGCACTTAACAACAGAATATTAAAAGCAACCCCCCAAACTCTATGTTGATCAGGAGAAGGAACCAGCACAACCTTCCACTGAGCTGTGGGGACAGAAGAGCCCTCGAGGGACACAAACACATCACAAAAAATTTGCTCTGATGGGTCTGATGGCTTTGCCTGGGGGTCAGGGCAGCACAGCAGTGCAGGCAGCTTGGGAACACACTCCCCAGTTTATCTTGATTATGTTTGCGGTGCCACAAACATCAAGGGCCGCAAAAATATAATTTCCTTTCTGCAGTCTGACTTTCCTGGCACCTCAAAAAACCAACTGTAATGGACTGAGGGCATAAACTGTGCTTTGTTGCTGTACTTCTTGGCAGTCTGCTGCCAGCAGCGTCTCCAGAGACAAGATTCCTTGTGACACCAAGGTCACAGACATCATCAGTCTCGTGCTTTCTCTCCACTTTCTTATTTTCCTTTCTCTTCTCTGTCCTTCTCCACCAAGTGAGGAATTATCTTACCTATACTCTATGTAATAGAGTATATCTTACCTATACTTACTTATCTTACCTATACTATACTATATCTTATCTTACCTATACTCTATGTAATAGAGTATAGGTAAGATATACGTTTAGAGCAAACTCTAAATAGAGTCAGAGGAAAAAAGGGAGGGTTTTCCCTTGAAGAGGAAGGAAGGCGACTCAAACTGACTCAAACACTGCCTCTGAACTCTTCCTTCACTTCTGGGACTCCCAGGGACAAGTGGGATTAAACCTTCTCATCTGGGCTCTGCCCTCCACATATACAACAATACAGAGATGCACAGACCAGCCAGGAAACAGGATGGGGGATCTTTTCCAGGGCAGACCTAACACTATTAATCCCAGATCCACACTCTTTACCCACCTCTGCCACATCCTGTGCAGCCACAGATAACTGGCACCATCAACCAGCCTGTCTGGGCAGTCACACTGCAAACACATCAAACTGACATTTAAATAAATAAACATAGAAGCACAGAATCATTCAGGTTGGAGAAGACCTCTGAGATCATCAAGTCATCCTCTGACTAATCACCACGTTGTAAACCAGACCAGAGCACTGAGTGCCACATCCAGGAGTTCCTTGAACACCTTCAGGGATGGGGACTCCACTACCTCCCTGGGCAGCCCCTTCCAAAATATCTAAAAGCCTCCTTCTCTTTTCTGCCTTGGGACAGCTTCTTCCTGTTACAGTTACTGACATCTCTAACAAAACACTGACCTTGGAAAGGCCACCAGCTCTCAGCAGTGCCCAGGGATTGTTTCTAGGGAGGGCTGGAAAAAAATGTAAAGGAAGAAAAAATTTTTTCCGAAGTATCCGAGCCATTTTTTGTATTTAATCACCTCTCAGGCAACAAATGCCACAGGCGTCTAAAAGAGCCCTCCACCCCCTGCACTTGTGAGCAAGTCAAGGCAGGGGAAAGAGAGAAGCCCTGAGTCACTCCCAGCGCTGAGCGGGCTGTGGGTGGGAGAGCACAGCTCTGCTCCCCCGGGAAGGACAGGGATGTGCCGGGGGGAGAGCACAGCTCTGCTCCCCGGGAAGGACAGGGATGTGCCGAGGGGAGAGCACAGCTCTGCTCCCCCGGGAAGGACAGGGATGTGCCGGGGGGAGAGCACAGCTCTGCTCCCCGGGAAGGACAGGGATGTGCCGAGGGGAGAGCACAGCTCTGCTCCCCGGGAAGGACAGGGATGTGCCGAGGGGAGAGCACAGCTCTGCTCCCCCGGGAAGGACAGGGATGTGCCGAGGGGAGAGCACAGCTCTGCTCCCCCGGGAAGGACAGGGATGTGCCGGGGGGGCACTGGGCTGGCTCGGGGATGTCGCTGCTCTCCTCCCAGTGCATCCTTCCAGCACGTCTGCCGCAATTCAGGTCACGCTCATCACCCGGGAGGGCACGGGCCGCTCGGGGCGGGCACGTTCAGACTCAACACGCAGGGCTCTCAGGGAGGGTAACAACCCCGGGGAGAAAACCCTCGCGGAATCGCCAACAAACAGCGAGCGGGGACTGCAGCCTGACGGGGAAGGACCTCTGAGACCAACCTGCGAGCAAACAGCCCTTGTCACACAGCAGGGCCCTGAGCTCCACCGGCCTGTCCCTCCACACCCCCAGGGGTGATGACTCCACCACCACCTCCCAACCCCCTCCAGCATCCAAGCACCAATTCCGGGATGAATTTCTTCCAAAAAAAGACGCTGTGCCCCGGCCATAGGATCGATCGGGGATTTTACGAGAACAGGGGCAAACCACGCGTCCAGCTCCGGGCCAGAGACGGAAAAACGCCCCCGCTGGGGGCTGCGGCCGCAGAGAGGCGGGCAGGGCCCGGGACAGCTCCGAGCCAGGTGAGGCCGGGCCGGACCCGCTCCTGGCGCGGTCCCGGCGGGGGGG
>WBNO01019606.1:46726-59316 GCA_013400575.1 Peucedramus taeniatus | reverse complement strand
TGGGGGGCGAGGCCGGCGCGTGATGCAAAAGCCGGCGGGGGCAGGGGCGCTGTCGTCACATGAAGGGCGGGGCGATGGGCGGTGCCAGGATGGCGAGGGCGTGGCCTGAGCGCTGCCGGTCCCCGGAGCCCGTTCCGCACGGCGAGGGGACCCCCCTCTCGCCCCCATCCCACCGGCCGCCTCCGGGATGAGGTGGTCCCGCCCTCCCCCCTTTGCGGCCTTCGGGAGCTGCCCCCTGCCCGTCTTCCGCCGCTGTCCCTGCTGACCCCGGCAGCGGCTCACCCAGGCACGGCTATGGACACTGTCCTTGCCTCGGGCTTCCTGGGGGTCACTGGACATCCCTCCCTCTGGGCCCAGGACATCCCTCCCTCGGGCTCCCTGGATATCCACCCGTCGGGGCCCAGGACATCCCTCCCTCCGGGCGAGCGCTGGAGCCGTCAGGGGCAGCTCCGCCTCCTTCCTCCGCACCCTGCGCCCTCTGCCTCGCTGCCCGCACAGCGTCTCTTTCCCCGGAGCAGGGAACTCTGTGAACAGAGGTTTTTGGAACTCTCACGTTGACCCCCGGTGGTCCCGAGCGGAGCTTAGGAGAGCTGACAGCCTCCACGGCCGTCCGTGTCCATCGTGGCTTTCTCGTTCTCTGTTTTCTCGGCACAGCGTGCCCCTCGGCGGGGCTCCCCCGCTCCCCCGGTGCCCGGCGTGTCCCCGGGCTGCTCGGGTTCCTCTGCAGGGCTGCTCGGGTTCCTCTGCAGGGCTCCCCGGGCGGGCCGTGCCCCGCAGCCGGCTCGCGGCTCCCCGGCACTGCCCCGATACTCCAGCTGGCTTTGCGTGTTTCATTTCCTGCCCTATAATTAGCGGCCCGGGCTGTCATTAGCGGCGGGCGGGGATGCCCTCGTGCTTCCCTTGCCGCGGGCCGGTGCTGCCGGCACAGGCCGTGTCCCAAACCGCATCTGGGACAGCCGGTGTCCTCCGTGGGCACGCTGCCACCACGGCCACCTCTGTCCCCATAGCCACGTCCCATCCTCTCATACATGGGGTTATCCATGCTTTTCCTGCATTTCCCATGAATTGTTGCACACAACACGGGGATGAAGAGCCCACAAATCTCTTCAGCCAGGTGTGCGACCAGCCTGGCTGTCCCCTGACCCCTGCATGGGCCTTTCTGGGTCACCCCGTGTGACCTAGGTGTTGCACAAGGCCACAAATGCTGCTGAGCCACATCAGAGCACTGGGCACAGCACGGCCCCGAGACGCCTGAATCAGAGGCTGTGCCAGGAGGGGAAGCCACAGCGTCCTGGGAGCAGTCATCATTTGGTGACAAACTGCCCTTGGAGCTGCCTCATCCCTCCTGGGAACAGAGCCTTGTTCCCAGGGCACCTTCCCTGTGCTCTCTGTTCCCAGAGGCTGCTGCTGGTGCTGCCACAGCCTGGGCCAACCCACCCAGCTGCCACCTTCTCCCTTCCTCTGACCATCCCCTTGGCTCGCTGACACCCTCTCTGCAGGGCAGGGAGGGACATCGACGTGGCTGTGCAGAATGTGGAGGCATATCTGGGAGAACATCTCCTTTCCCAGGATCCTGAGCTGCTCCAAGGTGGGAAGAGCCAGAGCTGGTGGTGCTGAGCTCTGGGTCAGGCTGGGCACCCATCCTGGTGCTCTGAGGTGGTCACTTTGTGGTCTGGAGCAGGTTGGGTGCCTGGTTTTCCCACTGCACTTCAGAAGCCAGAAGGAAATGTCACGCACTGTTTGCATCAAGCATCACACATGGTCTTGGTGCAGCTTTTTCCTCACTCTTCAATGGCAGATCAGCCCCTCCGAGGGGACAGAAGTGTCCCTGCGAGGGAATGAGCCAAACTGAGGTGCCACTGGGGAGCTGTGTGGGTGAGAGGGCTCTCTCTGCACATCTGTCTGCACCTCTGGCTATTTGTCTGTGGGAACAAGGGGTCAGTGCTGCTCCACACAAGGAGGTTTGGGGTGCCTTGCTCTGCTGGATAATGCTCCATACTAGATCTGCAATCAGAACACAGATCCTGACTTGGGAGGCAGCTGGAAATGAGCTCTGTGAACGAGAGATTCTCCTTTATAGAAAAAGCCAAGGCTGTGTCTATTCAATCCTAAATTAATTCCCCAAGGAATTAATCTACCACCGACCCACAGAGCACACCCCTGGTTTGTTTTTTCCTCCAGCGGGATCCTTTCAACCCCAACCTGTGTCCCTCGTGCCTCTTTTCCCAGGACCAGGCCCAGCAGCTCCATCAAAGGCACCTTTTCCGAGCCGGCTGGTGACAAAGGCCCGGCGCCGGCGGGGGCTGCGTTTCCCAGGGGTGCGGGGTGCCTGCCTGGTTAACAGCGGGTTTAAGCCGATGTTTGCTGTGAGGTGGCCCCCGCTGTCCCCCATTGTGCGCGGGGCTGTTCCCATGCGGCCGCCGCGGGCCGGGCGCTGCGGGCAGCACAAAGGAGCAGTCACTCAGCATTAGCGGCCGCACAATGCGGCTCTCGCTGCAGCCGCCGCCGCCTGCCCCACCGAAACCCGCCCGGAACGGCCGGGGACAGACACGGACTGCAGCAAAAGGGGGTGCGGGAACGAGCTGGGGGTGTCCCACAGTCCGTGGGAGGGTGGGAGGATTTGCGGGCTTTGTCCTGGTACAGGGAGACCCAAGGGGGAGACGGGGGGGGATGTGGGGCCCCGAGGGATCGGTTATGGGCTGAGAATTATGGATCCGGATGTGGGGCCCTTCAAGGTGCAGGTACACCTGGGAATTACCTTGGAGAGGAAGCGGGGAAGGTTCAGCAGGGAGAAATGACCACTGGGGCTGGTGTTTGGAGAAGAGCGGGGATTTCCTTGCTAATCCCTGTCCTGGAGGGTTGTCCAAGGCCATTGAATCCAAGCTGCGCACAAGTCCCACCTTGTCACCAAGTCACCAGCCCAGAGCACTGAGTACCACCTCCAGGTGTTCCCTGGACACCTCCAGGGGTGGTGATCCCACCGCTTCCCTGAGCATTCAGTTCCAATCCCCGACCACCCTGTCCGTGCAAGAATTCCGTGCAAGAAATCCTTCCTGATGTCCAGTGGGTTATCCTTCCCTTATTTTGACTGCAGGCAGCCAAAATGCAGAGCAGAGCCCTCGGGACAGACCCTTCCTGCCTTCTGCCACCGGGGCTGGGCAGCTGCACCTTGTGCTCTCCAGAACCCATCTGGGGCTCTGTTTGGCAGCTGAGTGATCCTGGAGCAGGTGGAGCAGCTCTGCCTGCAAACTCTCCACTCACAGTCCTGTGTTGTTAAATTATTGGAAAATTCATTAAAGGGACCCAAGTTGAGTATTTGGTATTACTGAGTCTTTTCTTTCTGTGCTGTTCCAGAGCTGCTGCTGTAGGGTGAGAAGTTGCCCTGCACGTGTTCCCATTAAAGGCAGCAACATCTCTGCAATCCCAGCCCTGCAGGAGCCAGGCTGGAAGGAAAAACCCAAACCATGACACCACTGGGCAGCCTAAACCACGGGGAGCATCCCATTTGGGTAAAAGACTCCAAATCCCCAATTCCAGTGGGTTTACTCTTGGAATTGTGGGGTTTCTATGCCTTCCCTCCTGGAATAAGGCTCGAGGTAGCTGCCTGGTGAGGGGGCAGCCAGAGGGGATGGTGGAAGGGAGTCGGGCAATCCCCCTGTGCAGGGACACTGCGGACACAACATCCTTGGGGTGACAGGGCTCTGGCATTGCAGGGTCACAGGGACAGTGCCAGGTTTACATCGGGCTGGTGTCATTCTCCACAGGGGCTGGGTGGGCACCGGGGCAGGGTGACAAGCAAGGGGACAATCTGGCCGTGTTTCATGGCAGGGTTTGGTGCCGGGTCCCCCCCGGATTTGCTGCTCCCCATCCCGGCCCTGGGAAGGGGATGCAGCGTTTGGGCTGGGCAGGACCCCCAGGCTGAGCCCCGCGGGAGCCCAGCCCGGCCGGGCAGGGCTCTGTGCAGGGAGGGGGAGCTGCCAGCCCCTGCCAGCTGCCGCTGCTGAACAGTCCCTTCTTGTCCCTGAGCATCTGCCCGCGGCCCTCAAAGCCGCCCTGTTTCCCCATGAGGCACACGGGGCTCTCACTGCGGCCACCCCGTCCCGCTGGGAAGCGGCATCCCGGAGAGATGGGAGCTGGGGAGCCGGGGGAACGCCCGGGAGGGGCAGCCCAGGGCCTGGGGAAGGGGACACGGGCCAGATTGTGCCACTGCCACATCCAGGGGGCTCGTGGAGCCCCTCAGCCTCTCAGGGGGCTGCGCTTGGGCTGCCCCCAGACTTACTCTGGCAGCTCCGGGGTGACTTTGGTGGGGAGTGACGGGTGAAGGAGCCCCTGGAGCACTGAGCTGCCCTCCCAGGCATGGGAAGCCCCATGGAGCGAGGGGCTGGGTGGCTCTGCAAGGGCGGGATGGGACAAATCCCCCAGATTTGGTGTCAGAATAAGGCTCAGGGTCATTCCCGAGGGATTTGGTGGCAGCAGGGAGGCAGAGGCAGGGCAAGGCTGTGACACCACACAGGTCCCTCTGCAGCCTCTGACAGGGGAACAGGGGGCAGAGCAGGGTTTGGGGTCACATCCAGCTGTTCCTTTTGTGGAACAAGCATCCACCGCATGGAACGGCAGGAGGAAGAGCAGATCTCATCGATCCCGGTGGGAAGGGGCAGCACTCCGGCTGGTGGGGACTGTCGCCTCCTCACTTGGCACTCAGGACTTGCCTTCAGTGCTCCCGGCACTGTTTTCTGGTGCCAAAGCAGATCCGAGAGCACCATCTTCTGGGCACCACGGAAACCTTCGAGGAGAAGCTGAACGAGGAGCTTGCGTTGGGTATTTTGGGCTGCCCTGGCTAAAGTGACGTCCTCGTGGTGGGGTCCCTCCTGCCAGGTGCCTGAGGAGCAGAATGGACCCCAGAAAGAAAAAACGCTGATTTTCCCACTCTAAGTCAAGCAAAGCAAGACTGGGGGAAGATAGATAAGCTTGTGCTCCTTTTAGAAAGCTTGGATTCCATTGAATTTGTCCAACTTTTCCAGCTACTTGAGTTTATTTTGACAGCATGGAAATGGATATTATCCAGGGCCCAGGATCCTTGGACCCTTCACCAGCACAGTGCAGCCCTGGAAAATTAATTTTGCTTCACGGAACTTCTTCTTCATCTGGGAATGTCCCCCTGGGCTAGGATTAAACATGAATTTACTCTTTCCTGCCTTCACCTCATTCCCAGCAATGCCAAGGACTCACTGTGTTTGAGCTGCGGCTGGGAAGGGTGGGAGGAGAAAGAGTTGAGCAGAAACTCCTGTAAAACCTCAGGTTTGCAGGTTGACCATGGCCAGGGGAAAAGCTGAGAGGGTTTGGGAGGGCTGGGTGTGAGCTGGGAGGGATGGGGCAGGCAGCAGGCACCCCCAGAGGGATGGGGAAAGGTGTGATGGATCCAGTGTGGGAAGGATGGAAGACAGAGGAGGGGCAGCCTCCCTTCCCCTCTGCAACCAGCCCTGCCCTGCACTGGGACAAGCTGGGGCAGGGACACCAAGCCACCCTTTCATGGAGTATTCATGGCTCTGGGACAGGAGAACATGGACAGAGGCACAGGGAGCCCTCAGCAGCTTTTGGGGATCCCTCCTTTACACAATTCCCAAGGCACAGACTTCACCCAGCCCAGCCCAGCCCAGCCATGCTGGGGGTTGTGCCTGTAGCCACCAGAATTCCACCTGGGATTTTCTGCCCAGTTCCCCAGCCCCAGCTGAGTGCACGATGTGGGACACTGAAAAGTCCCTGGTTCTGCATTCAGGATCCAAGGAATTGCAGCGTGGATTTGACATGCAAATATTGAGACCTGTCGTGTCTCCAGGCTCAGACATGGAGCAATCTTGTGGCTTTAAATGTGCTTTGACAAGAAACACTTTCACATAACTCACTGTCCCTCCTCCCCACCCAGCCAGGGGAAAGTTTGGGTGCTGCTGTGGACCTCCAGGGCTGCCTCTGCGTCCTCCTGCCCTCGCCAAGGCTGCACAGCTCTTCTCAGATGCTGTTGGGGTTGCAGGGAAGGGACCTCGGCCACCCCAAACCCTTCAGCGAGGGCTGTGTCCTCGTCTGGGTCAGAAATGTCCTTTGGTCCCTGACAGCCATGACCTCAACACAGGGAAAGTCTCATCTGTGGCATCTGCAGAGAGATGAGCCTGAAGCCACCTTCCTGCTTGGATCCAAGGCTCCTGGAGCCTTGCTTTGGGGGGATTGAACCACTGGCCACTTGGACTTGTTAAAACCTAGGCAAAGAACACACAGGCAGTGCTTAGGGACTTGCTCTGCCCCTGCACTTGGTTTCTTGTCCTTCAGGCATTGCCAGACTCAGCCTTACCCCTCAGGAAATGTTCTGCTGCTGCAGTGAGGCAGAGGCACGGCAGGAGGAGGAGAGCCAGGCCCGGGAACGAGTGAGGCTGCTGACAGGGCTGGGGCTCTGATGTGCCCAAACCCCCTGGACTTTGGTGTGGTCCAGGCAGCAAAGGGAGGCAGACTCGTTTTTCCAGTGCCTATGCATAGAGCCATGAGCTCATTGTTCCGACTGCAGAGAGCACCCCAAGTATGGGAAACAGGAATTGCCACCCACCCTGGGCCAGCAGGGAGCAAACAGGCTGGGGAATGCTTGGCTGCCCCAAATCTGCCCTCGCTGGAGATCTGTGTGTGTGTGTGCAAGCAGCTGCCAGGGGGAGCAGGGATGGGGATGTCTGTCTGTGCCAGGAAGGAGCAGGGGATGGGGATGTCTGTCTGTTTGTCCCAGGAAGGAGCAGGGATGGGGATATCTGTCTGTCTGTTTGTCCCAGGAGGGAGCAGGGGATGGGGATGTCTGTCTGTTTGTCCCAGGAGGGAGCAGGGGATGGGGATGTCTGTCTGTTTGTCCCAGGAGGGAGCAGGGATGGGGATGTCTGTCTGTGCCAGGAGGGAGCAGGGATGGGGATGTCTGTCTGTGCCAGGAAGGAGCAGGGGATGGGGATGTCTGTCTGTTTGTCCCAGGAAGGAGCAGGGATGGGGATGTCTGTCTGTCTGTGCCAGGAAGGAGCAGGGGATGGGGATGTCTGTCTGTTTGTCCCAGGAGGGAGCAGAGGATGGGGATGTCTGTCTGTATGTCCCAGGGGGGAAGGTGCAACCCCAGCCCTGGCACAACCTCCCTGGAGAGGTTTCACCTTCATTTTCTGATTCTCTCCACAGAACTGGGATAATGAGTGGAGCAGCCTGACCCCTGAGCTTGAGAGGTGAGGAAGGTGTTGGTGTGCTCAGGGTGTCCTGGCAGTCAGGGACAGGGATTCAGGGCTGGAGAGGGCACCCTTGAGGGCACCAGGGTGCCCTGGGGGGGCTGCACCCACACTTCTCTTTCAAGAAGCCAGCCCTGTGCTGCAAGCACTGCACCCACAGTGACTGATACTGCTGCCCACGCCCAGCCCTGCCCCAGCCTGCCCGGCCCACAGAGGCACTGCAGGGCCTCTCTCGCTGGGCTTTGGGTGCCAGGGGTCATCTCCCCTTCCCTCTGTCCCACAGAGCCCTGGGGACCCTCCTAAAGCTGGGAGTGTCCCTGCAGAGCAGCTCCCTGTCAAGACCTCCCTGTGTCATGGGATGCTTTGGGTTGGGAGGGACCTTACAGATCAACTCCTTCCACCCCTGCCATGGCAGGGACTCCTTCCACTGTCCCAGGCTGCTCCAAGCCCCAATGTCCAACCTGGTCTTGGGCACTGCCAGGGATCCAGGGGCAGCCACAGCTGCTCTGGGCACCCTGTGCCAGGGCCTGCCCACCCTCACAGGGAACCATTGCTAATTCCCAATATCCCATCCATCCCTGCCCTCTGGCAGTGGGAGCCATTCCCTGTGTCCTGTCCCTCCATCCCATGTCAATTGTCTCTCTCCATGTTTCCTGCAGCTCCTTCAGGCCCTGCAAGGCCACACTGAGCTCACCCCAAAGCTTCTCCTGTCCAGGTGAACAATCCCAGCTCTGGCCTTTCCTCCCAGCAGAGCTGCTCCATCCCTGGGATCATCCTGGAGCCTCCTCTGGGCTCTCTGCAGCAGCTCCAGCTCCTCCCTGTGCTGGGACAGGTGGGGTCTCACACATCCAGGTTTCTCCTGAAGCTTTTCCCTGATGAAGACCCCAGGACTTCTGGGGCATCCAGACAAATCCAGCTCCTGTGGGTGCATGACCACAGTGGGCAGTGCCCTGGGGCCACTGTGCCCACTCCAGGACCCCCTCTGGGTGTGGCAAACAGCATCCAGATCCCTGTGGAGCCACCTGCAAGATGAAATGTGGGCTGACTCTTTGGCTGGGGGGTGCCAGGGGGACTTGTAAAGAGCTGGTTTGGGGCAGGAGTGGTCCAGCCTGCTGGCAATTTTTACAAGGCTTGCAGGGAAGAGCCGTCTTGGCTCTTTGCCCGAGGGCCAGCTGAGGGACAGGTGGCTCTCTGGGACACAGCTGAGGTGACAGGGAACTTCCTCTGAGGGAGTTTCCAGCTGCAGGTGGCCAGTGGTGGCTCATGGTGGCACCTGAAGGTGCTGAGATGGCCAAGAATGGGGCTCCTGCCTGCCCTGAGCCCATGGAGCTCCTGCTGCACCTGGAGCACGGTTTGGGGAGGTGCTGGAAGCCCCCGGGCAGGGACACAAGAGCAGAGCCCCCCATGGCTGCTCGGGGGCCTTTGCTGGGCCATTCAGTGTCACCCGGGGCTCTGGTGGGACAGGGACTGCAGGGCTGGGGGGTGATTGGGGATGGGGAGGGGAGGAGGATGAGGGCAGGGTGAGGGACGGGCAGTGGGGGTGAGCAGCCCAGCCCCGGTGCAGGACCTGCTGCAGGATGTGCAGCTCACCCAGCCCTGCAGCTCCAGGGGCTCCCGGCACCCCTTCAGTGCCGGATTCCTTGGATTGACCCCAGAGCGTCACAGCGGGGACACGGTGAAGGCAGGACCGTGCCTCCTGTCCCTGCCCCCGACGCCTGACGCCAGCTCCTCGCCCACTCCCTGGCCAAGCGGGCCAGCGGGAGCCCTTTAAAGGCGAACGGGTTCCTCCGCATTCACTCCGCGGGAGCTGTCCCTGCCCTGTCCCTGCCCTTGTCCCTGCCCTGTCCCTGTCCCTGCCCCTGCCCTGTCCCCGCTCCAGCCTTTGCGCAACGCGCCCTCCTCAGACGCAGCCGGCACCCGCTGTCCCAAGGGTGTCGCGCTGTCCCCAAGGTGTCCCGGAGCTGTCCCGGGCCAGCCCCGTGTCTGGGGACAGCCGTGCATGGAGGGGCCGCCGCCCTGGGGCCCCACAGCAGGTAAGGGGACTTTGGGGCACGGGGGAGCACGGGGTGAAGGAGGCGAGCAGCCATCCCCGATCTCTCCTGAACCAGGGCAGGAGCCGGGATCTGTTCCCCTCCTGGCCGGGACAGGGGTGACAGCCCTGCAGGAGGAGGGAGCCCGGCCGGGGATGGCAGAACCTCCGATCGGCTGGGAGGGTGTCCGTGACACAGTCATGCGTGAGAAAAGGGGTGCAGGCTGGGCGGGGTCTGAAAACGCCACCAGGTCTGGAAAAACCTGCAGCTTTATCAAGGTCTGGTTCCTGAGCCGGTCTGGGAGGGCTGAGCTGAACATCTCCCCTCTCCCTTCTCCTCTCTGTCCTCTCCCTTCGTGCCCGGGGAGGTGCAGGGCAGAGCTTCAGTCCCATCTGGGGCTCGGAGCACCCCACGCTGCTCTGGGGCTGGGCTGGGCTGGCTCTGCCTTCCCTCCTCTGACTAACCCTGGCACGGGCTTGCTGCACCCAGCTCCAGCCTGAGCATGGACACGGCCTGGAGATGCCATGGCCTGGCCACCACCACGGCCTGGCCACCAGCCTGGGCCATCCCCCAGCAGCCTGGAAGGAGCCCAGCGTGGGTGTCTGCTGCCTGCCCTGGCCTTGTCACCTCCCTGGCTGTGTCACCTCCCTGCTCCACCAGCCCGGCTGCTCCAAGCTTCCCCAGGTCCCTCGGAGGTCTCTGGGATGGGAGCAGCTCCCTGTCCTTGGCAGGTTCCATCCTGGGATGGCAATTCCCAGCTCCCACCAGTCACAGAGGCACTTGGGACACAGTCTGAGCCTGGAATGGCACAGTCCGTGCCTGGAACTTCGGTACCAGGAATTCAGCAGGCACGGCTCTGTCCAGGGGCTCAGCCCCCAGCCCCCGTGCTTTGGCAGTCGGGGATTATTGCCCTGCAGGGCTCCGGAGCTGAGACCCTCCCACCACTCCTGCCCCAGGGGCCGCACGGGGAGGTTGAACGCTGCTGAGAGTGGCCAGGCCATGGTAGGCACCCATCCCACCCAGTGAGGGGTGAAGGGCAGTGCCGAGAGAGCAGGGAGGAGAGCTGAAGAGATGATCTGTGCTAGTTGCTGTCACCAGACCCCGATTAACCCCTCGCGCCTCTCCCCGGCAGCCGCGGAGCTCCCGCGGCCACCACAGCAGGGATGGCCGAGACCTCCCCCAGCAAGGAGGGCGCCCCGGCCGAGTGCCCCGTGTGCTACGAGAAGTTCCAGCCCCTGGAGGCCACGCACCGGCGGCTCAGCTGCGGCCACACCTTCTGCCACGACTGCTTGGTGAAGTGCCTGCTGTCGGCCAAGCTGGACGGGCACGTCCAGAGCAGCATCGTGTGCCCCGTCTGCCGCTTCGTCACCTTCCTCAGCAAGAAGAAGGCTCTGTGGCCGCCCAGTGGCACCGACCCCCGCACGCTGGAGATGCCTCTGTCGCCATCCTCCTTGTCCCAGCTGGCCAAAAGCGAGGCCAGCAACACGCTGGTGGTGCCCAGCCACTTCGTGATGCCGGTGCAGAGCCTGGAGCGGTGCCCGGCGGGCCCGCAGGGGCTCCCGGGGGTGCTGGCACGGGAAGCTCACATCTTTGTCATCAGCGACCACGGGATGCCGCTGGTGGCCGCGGACTGCGGCTCGCTGGCCAGGAGGAGCGGGGGGGACACGGCCAGCTCGGTGTCGTCCAGCCCGGCGCTGGGGCTGCAGTGCTGCCAGTCCCCCATGGCCCTGGCCGTGATGCTCGTCCTGACCGTGGCCATGCTGGCGGCCGTGCTCCCGTGGCTACTGCTGGTCAGGAGGGACTTGTAGCACGGATGGGACACCGGGGTGGTGTCACTGGTGCTGGGACACAGCCAGGCTGGAGCCTTTCTCTGAAGGCTCCTGGAGAAAGCCCAGAAGCAGCTTCGGGTGAAGCTCTCTCATCAGGCCAGGGACCGAGTGGACTTTCAGGTCTTCCTGCAGATCTGCAGCTGCTCGAAGTGTCACTGCTGGCATTTTCTGTCCCTTTTGGTTAAAATATGGCAGGCCAAAGCCTGCTGGTGGCTTCCTGCAGGGTCTCTGTGGAGAGGATCCTCCTGCACCCTGTGACAGCACCTGCAGGGCTGAGGGGGCTGTGCTGCTCCTGCCCAGCTCTGGGCGGGCTGGGACCATGGCACTGGGCACAGCCAAGGGCTCTGGGCTGCCAGGCTGTGGGGCTGCTGCAGGTCCCCAAGCTCCCAGGGCATCGGGATCATCGTGATGCAGCCAGCCTGGAGCAGAAACTCACGGCTTCCATGCCGGGGATGGAGAAACCGGAGCCTGCAGCTGCCGGGCATGAGGGCAGTGAAACCAGAGGATGGAGAGAGTAATGCTGGCCCTGCTGAACTCACCTTCCCCTCTGCCAGCCTCCTTGCAGTGCCATGGGGTGGGAGGGGAGGCCAGCTCACCCCACAGGCAGTCCCAGCTATGCCCTCCATCTCTGAGCTCCCCAGGATCGTGGCCGTGCTCCTGTTGTCACAGCATCCCTCCTGCCAGGGGCACCCAGGGACAAGAGTTGGGGCTAAACCCCAGTTCTGGCCATCACAAGGGCCCCCACCCTGCTGTCCTTGCTAGAGCCCCATGGCAGAGTAACATTTCCTTGTCCCCGTATCCCAGTCCTGAGCTCTCACAGCCAGGGGCTCATTTCCACCTGTGCCAAACAGGCTGGGCACTGCTCAGCCCCCCAAACCTCTTGGCTCTGCCCTCTTTGGGACTGGTCCCACCTGAGGGGACCCCATTGTCAGCCCCCAGCCCAGGGAGGGCAGTGGGCAACAGGGGGGCACAGCTGGGATTTGGGAAGCCATGAGCCTGCTCTCAGGGGAGGGGGAAAGGGGTTGCTGGACACCCCTGCTGGTGCTGGGGCCACTCGTGGCACTTGTCCCCAGCCCAGTCTGCACCTTCATCACCTTTGTCCTCCTGACCCAGTCCCTGGCCCATAGGTGCTGCTCTCATTCTGTCACTTGGGAATGTGTCACTTCATGGGCGCCCCAATGTGAGCAGGACATCACTCACTGTCCCCCCAGCGTGAGCAGAATGTCCCTCACTGTCCCCCCAGTGTGAGCAGGACATCCCTCACTGTCACCCCAGTGTGAGCAGGACATCCCTCACTGTCCCCCCAGCGTGAGCAGAATGTCCCTCACTGTCCCCCCAGCGTGAGCAGGACATCCCTCACTGTCCCCCACAGGAGGTGGCAGCAGGGAACAGGGCTGGCCCAGGGTTCCTGTGCTCCCAAGGGAGGGACAAACATGGCCAGCAGTGCCACCAAAGTGGCTTTGGGACTGGACAGAACTTTTCAGGGCAACAAATCA
>WBNO01019606.1:0-46716 GCA_013400575.1 Peucedramus taeniatus | reverse complement strand
GGAGGGGGGGGGGGGGGGAGGGGGGAGGGGGAGCAGTGTGGGGCAGAGGAGCTGATGGTGTCCCCTGCCATCCCTGGGGTCACAGCTGGGGACACTGCCCTGCTGGCCTGCTGCTCCCTGTGATGTTCCTGCACTCCCCCAGCCCTGTCCCAGTGTCCCCACCCAAACCTGGGGTGCCATGACCCCGACCCCATGTGAAAAGTGCCTGAGACACCGCACTGGAATGGAAACCTCGTTTCATAAGAAATGGTGACCTGATCATGATGTGTCCCTGCCTCATTATTTAATAATAAACCCTATTATTAGTCTGTCTGGACAATCAATGCAGGGTGCCAGGGCAGCAGCCCCTGGTGTGGAAGGTGGCACAGGGCGGCTGCAGCCCTGGAGATATTTGGGAGGGCAGTGGGGACTGGGGAGAGCTGCAGTGCCAGCACTGGGAGGGCTTGGGAGTGTCTTGTGCTGTGTCAGGGCCAGGCATGGGACCAGGGGAGGGGGACATCCACGGAGGAGAAGAGGGTATTTTCCACAGGGTGGCACTGCTTGGCCAGGGATGGTGGGCAGGGCTGGCAGGGGCAGCTCCAGAGCCCCCAGGCCCTGCCCTGCGTGGGTGAGGGAACAGGAACTGGAGACATCCCGGGAAATGCTGTGCCTGGCATCCAGGGATGGCATCTCTGCCTGTGGCAGCTCCTGTGCTGCACTGTCGTGCCTGGTGCCCAGGGCCACTGTTCCCATGTCCTCACTGTCCCCAGCCCCAGGCCTTGGGGCTGATGGTCAGTGCTCCACAGGGAATGTGGCTGCTGCTTGAGGCTGGAATCTGCTGAATCTAGGAAAGCTGCTCCCAGAACCTTCCTGTCAGATGGAAAAGCTGCCCTGCACCTGTGGAGTGCTGTTAGAGCAGAGCCAGGCCCTTCTGAGCCCTTTGGTGCTGATGTCCCTGAGGAGATGTTTGGATCTCCAACAAACCACGGCCCCCAGTGCTGCCCAGCTCATCCTCTGTGCTCACCAGAGGGTTCAGGGCCATTTCCAGCTTGGTCCTGAGGGTCTCAGTGCGTGGTTTGCCATGGTGACCTGATATCCCATGGACAGCTCAGGCCTGCAGTTCTGAGACAGGGATTTCATGGAATCATGGAATGATTTGAGTTGGAAGGGACCTTAAACCCCATCCAGTGCCACCCCTGCCATGGCAGGGACACCTTCCACTGTCCCAGGCTGCTCCAGCCTGGCCTTGGGCACTGCCAGGGATCCAGGGGCAGCCACAGCTGCTCTGGGTACCCTGTGCCAGGGCCTGCCCACCCTCCCAGGGAAGGATTTCATCCTCATGTCTGACTCATCCCTGCTCCTGTGCAGCACCTGGCCCAGGCTCCCAACACACAGCTCTGCTTGGGGTTTCCTCTGGAGCTGCTGGAGATTCCCGGCCACATCTCGGGTGCCCCGGGTGCCCTGGCTCCACCGTGCCTGTGTGTCACTAGTGTTGCACCCCAAATGTCCCCTTGGCTCCCAGCCCACCCTGTGGCTCCCATCGGAGTCCCCTCCATGCTGACCTGGCCCAGCCCTGCTCCTCTCTCCCCTTCCCATGGCTGGAAAGGGCTGGAGTGTCCCATCCCCTGT
This sequence comes from Peucedramus taeniatus, assembly GCA_013400575.1. Lineage (NCBI taxonomy): Eukaryota > Metazoa > Chordata > Aves > Passeriformes > Fringillidae > Peucedramus > Peucedramus taeniatus. The sequence goes on along the minus strand of WBNO01019606.1, from coordinate 45,108 downwards.
CTCACAGGTGACCCTGGAGCCCTGTCCCCTGCCCAATGCCCAGGCTCTGGTCAGCAGCAGCCAGGGGTCACCCAAGGCCGTGACCAGTGGTGTGCATGGGCAGGTGACCTGGAGAGCCCATCAGGGCAATTATTGCCTGTCAATTATTGTCAATTATTGCCTAATGTGAGTGTGGGGAGGGAGCCAGCGGCTCTCCTGCAGCTGGGGGAGGCCAGGGCTGTGCCCACAGATCTCAGCTAATGGCACTGGCGTGGCTGCAGGGGCAGGGACACTCCCTGCAGGCAGAGAGCACACCCTGCTCCCTGGGCTGGGGCTCCAGCTGGGGCTGGGACATCTGCAGGTGTCCCCTGCCACCTCCTCCCCTTCCTCTGCCTAGAGCTGGGCTCTGTGCAGCCCATGCTGTGCCCGCTGTGCCCTGCTCCTCCTGGCCTGATCTCAGCTGGGCTGTGGCTGCTCCATCACCATCCTGGCAGGTGCCAGCGTGTGCCATTCCCTGTCTGGAGAGCAGCCCTGCCCTCCCCCAGCACAGCTCTGCTCTCTGCAGGATGGCAACAGGCTCTGAGCCCCAGCAAGGGCTGTGTCACGCATCATTAGCAGCAGGAGGTGGCACTTTCATGGCACGGGGATGGCAGGAGTGGGAATTGTGCAGGCCCAGGAGTGCTCGCTGGGCAGGCACGGCTGCAGGCTCCATTAGGGAGTGCCTCAGAGAGCCCCAGCTCCATCAGCCAGACCTGGCCATGAATTATTGAGCAGGAGGCTCCTGCGAGCTCCCTGCTCTGCCCTGCAGCCAGCCCTGAGAGCCACGGGAGCTGGAGCTGGGGCTGGGGCTGGGCTGGGCCAGCGTGGGACATGGACAGGAGGTGACACCAACCTGGCTGTCCCTACCCCTGGGGCTCTCCAGCCAAGATCCCTTTGGCTTCATCTCCAGCAAGTGCCAGTTTCTCCTCTCCTGTCTGTCCACCCTCCTCCATTCCCACCCTTCTCCATTCTCACCCTCCTCCATTCCCACCCTTCTCCATTCTCACCCTCCTCCACTGTCCATCCTCCTCCACTGTCCATCCTCCTCCATTGTCCACCCTCCTCCACTGTCCATCCTCCTCCACTGTCCATCCTCTTTCACTGTCCACCCTTCTCCATTCCCATCCTTTCCCACTGTGCAGTCCGTGGCCCTGGGTGGTCTCCTCTCCTGGAGCATTGCAGAACAGGGGGGTTTCTGTGCCCGCAGGTTTGGCAGTGCCTGAGGGGCTCAGCCAGTGTCCCCACTGTGACATCAGTGCCCCAGCAGGGCTGGGCATCCCAAAATGAGGGATCACAGGGACACGAGTGGGGCTGGAGCTGTCCCTTGGTGAGGGGCTGATTTGTGTCCCTGTGGCTGTTGGCAGGGGACAAAGCTGAGGTGCAGAGGAGGGTGGGGCCAGCCCTGGGACACTCCAGCACCTGGGATTCATCCCACCCAGCTCCCTGGACAGGCTTTACACTTTTCTGTGTCATTCTTGACCACTTTCTTTCGTCAAAAATGCAGTGATCTACCATGAAAAACCCTCTGGAATATCACCAGAGGTGTCTGCACTCTTCTTCCAGTAACGGCTGGCAGAGACCAGCAAAAGCCTTTTCTGGGAAGAGCTTCTTTTGAGTGGGTTTTGCCTTAACTCATGTCCCATTTTCAGCAGGAAATGGAGCTGGCAAAGCCATTTTCCTCGTCTCCAGAGTGATTTATCTGCTGGCTGATGGCAAATCTCCCCTGTGGCAGAGCTGGGCCTGACCAGGAGCACTGCAGGGCACTGATGCCCTGTGCATGCCCAGACCCTGGGACAGGAGTCCTGGCCAGCCCGTCCTGCCAGGCTGGAGCCAAGCAGGGCCTGGAATCCCCACGGGGTGCCTGAGAGAGGGGCCTGGGGGTTCGGTGAGAAGCTGAGAAATATTCCTGTGGGATAGGAAAGCCTGGGGTCACTTTACTCAACTCTAAGGTGTGGAGACTACCAGGAAACCCTCCTTGGATGCCTCAGGGCTTGGAGCTGGCAGCCCCTGGTGCAATCCAGGGGTGCAGATGGCTGCTGTGGTATCTGGGATCCTCAGGGGTCCTTGTGGGAGCATCTCCTTGGGGACAACTGATGACTGTGGGGCTGGGGTGAGGTGTCACCTCCAGCCAGACCTGGACCCTGCCTGATGGAAGGGTTTGGTCCCGAGGTTTTCATTCTCTCTGGACTGCCCAGCCTCCAGTGGCCCTGATGGGGACAGGACGAGGAGCTGGCCAGGAGCTGCTCCTGGTGACTCCCACCCTAAAGCTGCCTCGGCAGGGCTGGGGAGGGTTAAATCCCGGCTCGGAGCCCATCCCTGCAGCTCGGCTGTGCTGGAACCAGCCGGGACCGGGGCTGTGCCGGGACCGGGCATCCCCTGCTCCGGGTGGTGCGGCTGTGCGGGGAGACACGGGGATGGCAGCAGGAGGGGCTCTGCAGGCTGGGAGAACCTGTTCCTCCAGGATGTGCAAATCCTGCTTGTCCCCCACCCCGGCAGCCGGCTGAAGGGGCAGGAGGAGTTTGGGGTCCCCTGTCAGGTCAGAGGTGCCGGTCCCTCTCCAACCCCCGCGCAAAGGCGGCTCTGGAGGCAGCAGGGGCAGCCTGCGTTTGCCCAGACCCTTTATTCGAGAAATTCCTGGCTGCAGGCCGTGTCCTCCCTGTATGTGTGGGTCTGGCAGGCTGCCCTGGGGGGCTGGCTCTGCCCGGGGCGGAGGGCATGGCTGCAGGGACAGCACAGCTGCTTATCGCGCTGATAGGGCTCCTGGTCTCCTGACACCGGCTTCCAGTCTAAGGAACCTGCGGAAATCTCAGAGATCCTCTTGACATTATTTTTTTACTTGCAGGGGAAAGAATTAATCAGTGTCCCACTGCCTCATTGATGGCAAATGTAGCAGAGCCAACAGTGCCTGTATTTTTAAGATTTAGAAAAAACAAATACCCTGCACTGGAGGGGTCTCTTCGTGTTGCCAGGGAGGAGTTAATGATGCTGATGTTTGCCACTGATGGTGTGACTCTGATTTATCCCACAGCTCTCATCCTCCCTCGCGTGACAGCCACTCCTCCACAGAGTTACTGCAACCTCACCACCCCTGCCAGGGGACAAACAGATTTGGGGAGGAAGGCAGTAACTTTAATGAAAGTCCCAGAGAAGTGCCTCTCCTCTCCTCTCCTCTCCTCTCCTCTCCTCTCCGGATTTGGAGGTTCCAGGGCTCTGTTCCATGCTGAGCCACCTCTGGTGTGGCAGCTGAGGCACTGAATCCTCTCCTGACCCTGGCTCAGCTCCAGCAGCTCTTTGGACTGAGGTCTCTGAGTATTTCCTGCAATGCCCTTAGATGGTGCCTGGGACCTTGGATGAGCAGACCTGGCCCCTCCAGCAGCTGGATTTCTCTCTGTCCTGGCTGATTTTGCTGTCTGGCTCTCCCATCAGTGCACAGAGCAGGTCCCAGCCCGGGCACTCAGCTGCACTGGGGCAGTGTGTGCAGGTGGGAGCCCTGCTGGACCATGCCCCCCCCTCCAGGAAGGGTTGCAGCACTGTCACCTGGTCTCTGTGGCTCTGTGGCTCTGGTCAGGACAGAGGGAAGAGGCTCTGCTGCCACCAGGCTGCTCGTGCTGGGCCCTCTGAGCCAGCAGCGGGCAGGGGGTGAGTGCAGACTGATTGGAGAGGGTGCAAAAGGGGTGTCCATGCTTCAGGGGCTGTCCATCCTTCAGGGGCTGTCCTGAGTGGCTGTGCCAGTGTCCCCAGCACAGCACAGTGACACAGCTCCTTCTGTGCTGGCTGTGCAAGAGCAGCACAGCAGAGTCCTTGTGTGGAGCTGCTCCTCTTCCTCTGCTCACTCCTGACATCCACTCCTGTCCTTTCCTCTCTCCCTATAAACAGAGTGAAAGGAGATGTGAATGCTTTAAAAAATGCTGACAATAGCTAAGAAATTGAAGTTCTCTTCAATAAAGACATGTGGAATCAAACCACTGGGACTCAGGGGTCCATTTCCCAGAAGACAGATCCCAGACAGAAGCCCCAGCAGGCTCCTGGGTGCCAAAGGGATGCCCAGGATGCCTAGGGATACTCAGGATCAGCCCAGCTCCAGATACGAGTGAGGCTGGTAACATTTGGGTCCAACAGGAGGATTTTCCCTCCCTGGAAGATCCACACTCAGCAAACCCCTGGCACTGCTGAGGCTGATGCTACCCCTGGTCCCTGTCCTGGTGCCCAGTGAGGGATCCATGGCAGGGGCAGAGTGGGAGGGAGCCCAGACTGCTGAGAGCAGGTCCAGGTCACAAGAGGGAGCTCCTGGAGCCACCCCACAGCATTTTGGGGTGGCAGTACCAGTGCAGGAAGTGCTGCAGGCTGCTGGGCTTTGGGCCACTGGTGTCACTGGGGTGACTGGGGGAGCACAGACTGGCCAGGGAGCAGAGGGAGCTGCTGGTTCCCAGTGCCCACGTGGGCTCTGTGCCACGGCCACGGGGCTGTGCCAAGCCCAAGGATGTGGAACAACCCCCAGGCTGGAGCAAACAGACCAAGCACAAAACCACAAAAACCCAGAGGGAAAGATAAGCCCTTGAGTCAATATCTCACTGGGGCTGGGCCAGTGCTCCCAGTGCTGCACAGCACCGAGGAACAGGGACCACAGGGGCTTCACCCACTCCTGGCCTGCCACTGGGGCTCTCAGGAGTGGGCTCTGCTCCAGCCTCAGGGATCTGGAGACAGCAGGAGAGGGAAGGAGCTGTGTCCCTGGATGGAAAGGACCATCAGAGCTGGTGCTCTGGGGGCGCAGGGTCATGGGTGGGACAGGGGGCAGCAGAAATCTCATGGTCCCTTCCATGAGCACACACAACTGGGAGGTTTTCCCTCTCCTTCTGGGCCTGGCTGGCTGCTTCTGCCTGTGAATGAGGGACATTGAAGCCACCATGTCCTGCCTGTCCCTTTGTCACCCCGAGCCAGCCTGCGAGAGGTGAAGGATGCTGAAGGCACCTTGCACACAGATACAGGGAGTGTTTGGGTTTGATTTGTGCATGTGTTCCCACACTCACCCTAGTGGGGAATGGCCCAGGTGAGCTGGGGGACTGTCACAGACCACGGGTGGCTCAGAGAGGGGAAAACCTGTGAGCAGGGCAGTGCAGGATGCTGGGTTCTGCTTTCCCAGGCTGTAGTGGTGCACAGGGAGCTTCTGCTCCTCCACGGGACTGGCTACACACCCCTGAACCCATCCCAGGAGGTCCAGGCACAGGGCTGGCAGCACCTTTCCGTGTGGGAATCACCCTCTGCCCCTCCCCATCCCCAAACCATCCCCAAACTATCCCCTGGCCGTGCTGCTGAAGTGCACAGGACCAGCCAGTGCCAGGTGCTGGCAGCGGCTTTGCCCCCAAAAAGCTCCTCTCGGGAGTGTCTGCTCCAGCAGCCCGGGAGGCAGGAGGGACCCGCGGGGACAGGGAGCTCGCCCCAGGTCCCGCTGGGTTCCCTGGGTGACGCCCCCGGCTCCCTGGATGCTGACCCCGAGCGCCACACCCAGTGGCGCACCCGGCAAGGGACAGACCTGCGATGGTGACAGAACCCTCGGCCGAGTTTTACGGGCTGCACTGACGGGCTCAGCACTCGCAATTAAAAATCCCCGAGCAAATAAAGGAGGGTGTGGGTTGCTGCTGCCCTTCCTTCTCTGCAGCTGCAGGATCCCACTGATGCTTGTCCCAGGTTCTTATCCTGAGGCACATCAAGGAAACTCCTGAAGGACCAAGTGCCAAGGGCACAGGGGTGGAAAAACACCCTGGGACCTGGTGAGGGCAAAGCTGAACTCCAGGCCTGGGCATCGTGGGCTGTGGAACAACTTGAGCCACACGGTAGCCTCCACTCACAGGAAAACCTGTGTCTGTCCCTTGTGGTCACTGCCAACAGGAGAGGAAATCAAGGGAATCATAAAAAAGAATCTCACTGGTTGTGAGACAGAGAACTGTGTGAGGCAATGTCCCTATTGTGACTCACAGGTGGGGACATGTCACTGGCAATGTCCCTGCCTGGGGCACTGGCCTGGCTCAGATGCTGATGGTGAGCTGAGCGGGCTGTGCTCTGTCACTCACCTTGGTGGCAGTGGGGACACCTCCCCCATCTCTGCCTCCTCTCTGCCTGATTCTCTGTTCAAACCCATCCTGCTTGGCTGGCTCTTGCTGTGGGGGCATGCTTAGCTCTGGCTGGGGCATCCTCCTGCTGTCACCTCCTTTGCCACAAGCAGCTCCAAGCACTGTGGGGCTGCTCCTTATTTCACTCGGGGTAATTGGCTTCCCTGTCCTGACCAGCACAGGAGAAAATCCCCGGGGTGCTGGCAGGAGGGAGGACACCCTCCCTGCAGCAGTGCTCTCCAGCACCCAGACATGTCCAGCTCCCCTAAGCTTTGGTGCTGCTGGTCACACATCAGCCCAAACATGGCCCTCTGAGGTTCCCAGGCCATGCTGATGCTCAGTGGTCCCCACGCTGCAGGAGGAGGCTGCAGAGACCAGGCAGAATCTGATCTTTCTGCCCCTTGGGTGGCCAGACCAGGCAGGCATGTTCCAGGCAAACCCGAGATTAACAAGGCCTAATCTCAGAGCCAACATTCAAGCTTGGTACCTTGTACCCAGTTTCTGTGTGTTCAGCATTTGTCACCGAGCTCCTGCAGAACATCAGAGCAGTGCCTTGGTGACACAACTTTCACTTGGATTTTCACTGGTCCCCACTGCTTTGCTGGGAAAACATTTCCTGTTGGGAAAGCCCTCCCAGCAGCACACAGGGTGTGATGGGGGCACGTAGGAGCAGGTGGGTTTGCTTCCTCACACCTCACACGGAGCTTCTGGTGCTGAGGCACAGCCTAGATTATCCTTTTGGCTCTCCCTGTTTGCCCAGGGTGTATGGCCAGGGGTGGCTCGTGCTCCTTGTCCCCCTGAAGCACAAAGCTGGCACAAGAGAGCAGCAGCTCTGCAAAACCTCACCCAGCATCATCTGATGGGAAGCACCGAGGAATTACACCCCAGACAAACTGCACCAAAATCCCCTCCCAGAATTAACTCAACTCATCAAACCAGCTTCCTGTCCATCATTAATCCATCCCAGAGCACTTTAAAATCTAATACTGCTCCTGAGAGCGCCTGTCACCAGCAGGAAGCTCTGGCTGCCCTGCCAGCACCTCTGCACTCCCCCACACCAGCCAAGCATCCCCGTGCATGCTGAGCTGTGGGTACCTTTCCCCCGAGGCTCCATCTGGCTGGCTGGTGCTGTGAGGACCAGCAGCTCCTTCCCTTCGGTCTCTTCTGGGTGCTCTTCACCAGCTGAGCGATGCTTTGTGTCTTCCCAGGAAAACGAGACCAGGCTCCCGCCGCGGCTCTGGGTCAGCTGCGCTGCAGCTCCCTGAGGGGCACCTCGATGTTGAAGGTGTACCAGAAGACCCAGAAGACGAGGCTGAAGGCCAGCAGCAGGGCCCCCCCGTAAACGAAGAAGTCCCAGAAGCTGAGGGGAGCCAAGATGCCCAGGAGGAGAAAGAGGAGCCCCAGGGCGTCGCAGAGCAGGGCCAGCAGGGCGATGGCAGCGCAGCGCCCCAGCAGTCCCAGAATGTCCCCCCGGGTGCCCATGGTGCCGCCCCGGAGCCCCTCAGGGCGGCGGGAGAAGCAGCATCCCTGCCTTGCTCCCGTGCCTGCGCTCCCGCTGCCAAGAGGAAGTACAAATGTCACAACACACCTTGCAGAAAATCGGGAGGGAGCACACGATACAGCTTTAACCGTTTCATGGCCCTGCCCCTGCCTGGCCCGCAGCACAGCCCAGGGGACTCCGTGGGAGTCAACCCCGGGTGCTCTGTGGTCACCCAAGTGTAGCTGCTTCCCATCCAGTCTGTCCCAAAGGTGCAAATCTGCCCCCGACCCGGCCCAAAGCCCTGGGAATTGAGACCCAGATTTGTCCCTTTTGGGCAGGATCCACCGTGGGCGCACCCCAGGGAAGTCTGCAGGACCTTGGCTCTGACTTCCCAGAAACAACCTGGAAACATCCTACCATTGTCCCTCTTTATAGGTAAACTGAGGCACGGGACTTTCTCCAGAATGCCAAAGTGACATCCCCCTTGCAGCACCTCCAAAGAGCAGCTTTTTCTGGAGAGTCACCCATCAGGCCACCTGTGCCACTGCCCATCTTCAAATGGGACTCCAGGAAGCCAGTGAGGAGTCCCCAAACCAGCCAAAACCCCCCAGAGCTTCTGGCTGGTCTCGCAGCAGCCAGGGTGAGTTTTTGGGGTGCAGGTGTGTGTTGCTTTCTGCTCCCAGGTTGTGGTGTGACACTGGAACATCTCTGCTGTCCTTCCTCCCTGCTCTGGGCATCCTTGGCACACTGGGGAAGATTGTGGGAGGTGAAGAATGCAGGGAGCCCTTGGCTCTGGGAGAGCCATCCCAAAGCACAAGCAGTGGGGTGGCAGCTGCCTGTCCCATCCTTGGCCCTGCAGGGGCTGTCCAATAGCTCAGGACAGGCCTGTAGGGCACAAGGTCAGTGTCAGGGATGGAGCAGTGCCAGGTCCAGAGACCTGCTGGAGGTGGCCTTGGCTCCAGGACATGCCAAAGGTCTCACCAAGAGTGTCCTCCCACCAACCCAGGGCACCCAGAGCCCATCTGCCACCTGGGCAGCCCCAGCAAGCCCTGCCATGAGTGAGGGGGTGACTGCAGGGGACAGAGGACATTCCCTGTGTCCTGGTGTTAAAGTCTCGCTGCTCCTGCCTGCAACCCACACTGTGCATGTCACAAAGGGCAAGCCCAGGGCAGAGGAGGCTGCCCAGCACAGCCATGGTCCTGCCTCCCAGTCTTATCCCAGCCTTATCCCTTCTGCCACTCCCAAACACACACACACAGCCCTGAGCAAACCCTCTGCTCCCTGGCAGCAGCTCCTTCCTCTGCGCAGCAGGAAAAAACTGTTCCTTCCCCTCTTTCCATGTGCCCAGCACCCAGTGTGGAAATAGGAAGGGGTTTTAGGGTTTCAAACTCACTGTGGGCACTGAGAGCCCCCTGAAGGTTTTACTCTCACTGAGGACAGGGAAGGCTGCTGGATTTTGGGGAGGGTGGGTAAGTGCAGCTCATCCTGGGATCTCACCTGCTCCCCAGGTGGAAGCAGCAGCAGAAGCATTTTGGGGTGCAAGATGAACTGGCAGCCTGGGTGTGATCCAGGCTCAGGCATGGAGCCAGCCTTGCAGCATCCCAGGGGGAATCTGGGCCACCAGCCCTTGTGCCTCACCAGCCCAAGGCTGTGTTTCCAGGAAGGAGCTTTGGAAGGTCTCAGGGGGATGTGAAGATGTGGTCACAGTCACCAGTGGTCACCTGCATCCTTCCACACTTCAGTGATTTATCCCAGCAGCCACAGAAACCTGATTGCACCAAGGGTGAGTGTGACTGAGATCCTGGAATCATGGAATGGTTTGGGTTGGAAGGGACCTTACAGATCATCAGTTCCACCCCCCTGCCATGGTCAGGGACACCTCCCACTGTCCCAGGCTGCTCCAAGCCCCAATGTCCAACCTGGCCTTGGGCACTGCCAGGGATCCAGGGGCAGCCACAGCTGCTCTGGGCACCCTGTGCCAGGGCCTGCCCACCTTCCCAGGGAACCATTGCTAATTCCCAATACCCCATCCAGCCCTGCCCTCTGCAGTGGGAGCCATTCCCTGGGTTCCATCCCCCATCCCTTGTCCAAAGTCCTCCTCCAGTCCTCTTTGAGCCTCCTTAGGTCCTGGAACTCAGGCAGGATGTAAGATCCTCAGAGAGGGGTCTGCCCCAGGGGTGTGCCCATCTTTGGGCAGGTTTGGTGCTGTGGAAGCCCAGGAATGAGGCAGCTCAGACACCTGGAGCAGGGCGTTCTCCACCTGAGCCTGCCGGGCGGGTTTGCTGCCTGACCTTTGAGATGCAGGGGCAATATTTCCTCTTCAAGCTGCTCTGTAGAGATAATGACTTTTGTAATGGATTTCCTGTTCTTTTTATAGCACAGAGGAAGCTGGCAGACTACATCTGAGCTTCTTTCAGTGAGACATAATTATGTTTGCTGGAAAACCTGATCTTTCCTCTAAACGTGTCTTTCTTTGGTCTGATTCAAAGCATCACAGCAGGATTCAAAGAGGCTTCAGTGGGAGCAAAGAGGAATAGCAGGGAGCAGCCAAACAGAGGTTTCGAGGTGCATGGGAACAGCCCAAAGGTGTGAACTTCCCCATGGTCTGGTCAAAGGTCCCTCCAGCCCAGCCCAGCCCAGCAATGGCAGGAGGACACAGCAGGTGAGCTCTCCAGCCCTCCTGGAATCGGCTCCTCATGGACTTCTCCAGCACCCACCACTGTTAGGTTATGTAATTTAAATGGTACATTCTTCTCTCTTGCTTCTACTGTCTTTTTTTTTAAAATCTGTTGTCCATAAAACCATTTAATTCCATGGATACTTCCTGTGTCTGCAGCCTCCCACATCCCAAGGAGGTAAAGGTTCACTGGTGTCACAACACAGAGGCAGAAATTGATTTCCCAGCAGCCCTGTGAGGCTTTGCTGGGCCACATCAGGGCATGAATTTTATGTCAGCTCCTTAAGAAACCCTTGTGAGGAGCTTTCAGGTTATCCTGCATCTCTCTTTCCCTAAATTGCTCCAGCTCACTTCAAGAAAAGGATGCAATTCCCAGTGTTGGGAGCTTCAATGCAAATTTCCCTCCCTCCTGGCAGTGAACAGGCATTTATACCCCATGCTACCGAGGGGGAGTTCCCACTTTGTTCCTGCACTTCCACCTGCAGGTATCCCCCTGCTGTTAATCTGAATTTCCCCTCAGTTATCCCCCACCTGTTAATCTGATTTTCCCTTAATGTTCCCATCCCTTTGCCTTCCTATCCCACCACAGATCTGGGCAGCAAACACTGAGCTCCATCTGATACACCCCCTCCTCACCAGGCTCTACTGGTCCTTGGGCTGTTTCCTTTCCACTGGCAGGCTCCATCCTCTTGCCAGGCACGTTCCTGACCCTTGCACAGAGGTGTTCACTCAGCCCTTCACCCAGCACCCAAACCAGCCCTAGCCCCTTTCCTTGTCCTCCCCCTGTCCTGAGGCAGCCCCCCTGCCCAGCGAGTGCCACACCACCCCAAACTCTGTCACCACACCCTCTCCACACAGCAGAGATGTGACACCAGAGCAGCCACGTGCAAGTCCCTTGGGAACATTTTCCTTTAATGAAACCTCATATTCTTGTTATAGATGACCAGTCTGGAATCCAATTCAATTCTTGGTCTCGGTGACTTTTTATCACACTGACATTTCACTGACTGCCTCCTTCTCCTTGGCCATGGGCAGCAGGAGCTCCCTCTCTCCTGGCAGTCCCAGCCCTCCTGGAGCACTGCTGTGGCCAGGCAGCCCTGGCTGGGCACAGGTCTGTGCAGCAGGACCCATTTCCAGGTGCCTGTCCATCCAGTGCAGTTCTAGGGCTTGCCCCTGTGCCCACACCTGCAGCCAGCTGGCACCTGGGGCTGCTCTACACCTTGCTCCCTGGCTTCCCATCCTGAATCCTGGTGTCCATCGTGTCTCTGGCTGCAGCTGCCCCAGCAGGAATTTTGGGTGAGCATCCCTGCCTGTGAAGCTGGTGTCTGGTGCCAGGGCAGGATTGTAAACAGCAGCCGAGCGTGGCATGCCACGAGGGACGGCTGAGGAACAAACAGCTTTGCTGGGTCCTGTGCCAGGTTTGGTTCAGCCCCGTCACCAAGCTGGCACTGCCTGCCCAGGGATGCCTGCACCAGTCAGCAAACAAAGTTCAGGGCCAGGCTCAGCCTGGGGCAAAGGGACTTGGGTGCTCAAACACTCCTAATCCAGCTGTGCCAGCTGCCAGGATGGGAGGTGCCACCTGCAGCTCTGCCCACACTGATCATGGAGGGGATGGAGGGGATCTCCAGGCACACAGCTCTGGTCACAGGCTGGCACCAGTGCCAAGGTGAGCCCAAGTTCCCTGTCAGCTAGGCTGGGGAAACACAAAGGCTTCAGCTCTCAGGCCCCTTGGAGCTCACTTTTAGGCAGAAATGTTGATGTGGCACTGGTTTCAGAAATGAGAGAGTTCCAGCAGAGATGGCCAGGGGGAGGTTGAGTTTCCTGGGAGGGAATCAGCTCTCAGCCCTGAGCACAGCTCCCACAGCTCAGACCATTCCCAGACACATTTCCCTTCTCCCTGCCCTGCCAGGTGCCTGGAGCAGCAGGGTCTGGGACCCTCTGCAGGATCTGGGACCCTCTGCAGGATCTGGGACCCTCTACTTCTGCTGTGTCTCCTGATGCTGTGCAGATCCTCCAGCCCTTCTGGCAAATCAGGGAGCCTGAAGGAATTGTGGCTCCAGTCAGATGGCTCCTCTCTGCTGGTGGATCCTGCAGAACATCCTGGGGGATCTCGGTTCCTTTTGGGCTTTGCTTTACCCAGTTTGTGCCGTTGGGTCACTCTTTGGACAGGGGGGTGATGCAGAGACCTTGGACCTGCCTTTGCTGGGCTCAGCTGAAAATTCCTGCTCCTTTTTTTTCCTGGCATGGCTTGGATGAAGTTCATTTTCACACTGGAGACCATATAGGGAAGATGCTGACTGGGGTGAAATCCTCTAGGAAGTACAAGAAAGTGTTTGTTTTCATGGCTGATCAACACAGGTTGGTGGAGGGGAGGGGAACCTTCTTGGGAAAGTCCTGGCTGCCCTCAGCGGTTGAAGAAGAAGGACTTGAGGCTCTGTAGGAACTGCGACTTCTGCCTCTGCTTCTGCTTCTTGCGGATGATGGGGATCCAGACCAGGCCACAAACCAGGAGCATCAATCCCAGGGACAGGAAAGCCGGGCCAGACATTTTATAAACCTTCTTGTTTTTGGTCAGGAAACAGGACAGGCTGGTGATGACCACCCCGAAGAGGAAGATGGCTGCTCCCACGGACACCACGATAAGAGGTTTGTGGTAAATGTCCCACTTGCTCCTGGAGGCGCTGGTCCACACGGATTCGCTGCGGGAACTCATGCACAGCGTGCTGCCCGTGTCACTGGTGATCAGCTCCTTGGACTGTGGGGACTTCTCGCTCCCATCAGGGCTCTTGGGGGGGATTTCCATGGTGGTGGGATGGGAGGAGGACATCTGGGATGGACAAAAGAGAAAGCAGAGCAGGGCAAGTGATGGAGGATGGAGGGTGCCTGCCTTTGGTCATCAGTGAGCACAGCCCAAATGGAGGTGCAGGAGGTTTTGGGGGTCACTGCAGGGAAAGAAGAGCACCACAGACATAAATGGTGGAAAAGGCAATGGGATCCTGCAGGCAGGCTGGGCAGGCATAGCACTGCCCAGCATAGCTCTCCCTAAGCACCACACAAACTTTTAGCCATGTGGGCTTTGCTCCAGAGCAGGTAACCCAAACCCCATTGCAGCCCCACATGCTGTATTTGCTCTGCTCAGCAGGGATGGCTCTCCAGGAGCTGGCACCTCACAGGTGATGCCAGGCTGGCTTTGTTCCCTGCCTGTGCCAGGGCAGGTGTGCAGGAGGTGACCCTGGAGCCCGCCAGCCCCAGCTCTTGTCCTGGAGCTGCTGATCCATGTGGGAGGAAGTTCCACATCAGGGCAGCCACGCTGAGGCTGCAAGGCTGGCACAGCTCCAGGGGCTGGAGGAAACTTGCCCAGAGCTGGACCATGCTGGGCTCAGTGCCCACCTAGGGATGCTGGTGGATGGGTGCCAGACAGCACCTCCCTCATTCCTTCATCTGTGTCCTTGCCAAGCTTCGTGGTTACTCTGACAAGAGACAGATGTAATTTTATCATTTAGTCCCCCCAGCACAGCCACTGCTGCAGAGCTGGTGGTATTGACATCTTTTGGGGTGTTTCAGGTCTGCCAGCCTTGGACAAACAAGCACAAAACAAAAGCCAAGAGCAGTGGACAGGATTTGCAACCCTCCTGTCGGGAGTTCTCACTGCTCTCTGTTGAAAGAGGAAAACAGGGGCAGGGCAAGGGACACACTTCTGATAGAGAATCCCACAATCCCTTAGGTTGGAAAAGCCCTCTCAGCCCATCCACTCCCAGCTGTGCCCCATCCTCACCTTGTCCCCAGCCCAGAGCACTGAGTGCCACCTCCAGGAATTTGTTTGACACCTCCAGGGATGGGCACTCCAAACCTCCCTGGGCAGTTCCAAGGCCTGAGCACCCTTTCCATGGGGAAATTCCTGCTGGTGTCCACCCTGAGCCTCCCCTGGCCCAGCCTGAGGCTGTTCTCTCTCCTCCTGCCCACTGAGGCTCTGCATGGGCAAAATCTTTGCTCTGCTGCCACCTACACAACCTGCCCCGGGAGCAGCCAGTCCCCCAAAACTGCCCCCAGCTGCAGCTCTGCAGGGAACTGCCCAAACCCTGAGTAATTCCAGGTGCCACGTGTTCACCCATCATCTGCCTCACTCAGAGCATGGCTGCCTTCTGCTCCCCCTCTTCCAGTGCATTCCAGACCTTTCCTGAAATTTCATCCTAGCATTTCTTGTCTTTGTCCTCCCAACGTGCATCACAGAGAGGTTTTATGATCAAGCCAACGTCTAATTTTAATTTGGTTTTGTGGTTTGAAGTTTGCTTTATTCTCTGGAATAATCCCACACCTCAGCAGTCTAAAACTTGATGTGCTATTCCATCTTTTAGGCATCCCATTCCCTGTGTGCTGCCATCCTGATTCTGCATCCCAGGGCAGCAGCTGTGCCAGGCACCCTCCCCTCCGTGTGCAGAGCATTAATGTCAGGCTGCTGCAGGAACCAGCAGCTGCCTTTCAGCTTTTCCTTTCAACCACAGAGGATTTATTCCCCCTTTTATTTCCTGGCAGAACCACCTCTCTCACCACAACTCCCAGACCCTGCTAATTTTCCCAGCACCTCCTGGCACAGCCTGATTTTCGGTCACACTTTTGCCCACTGCTGGCTAATGAAGGATTTCACTCCCTGCCAGTGCCTGGAGCTTGTTTAGGAGCACTGGGAGGATCTGCAGCTCTTGGGAGAGCTAATGCAATTCCAGTTCCTGCTCTGCCCCTGCTCCATCCCCAATCCATCACAGATGTGCTTTGGATGCGCTGAGCAGCCTGGCAGGAGAGTGCTATCGGATTTCTCCAGGTTTTTAACCATTGTTGGAAGCAGACAATCAGCAGATGACTCTTTGCTGTCTTGAAAATGCCTCCAGAGCACATCTCAGATTTCACATCTGGTAGTTCTGAAACCCTGGGCAGTGCTCACTGCTGAGGTCTCTCCTTCCCCTCTCCATAAGGGAGACCCTCCTGGGATTCTCCTCCCTTTGCTTTTCCAGTGCTTTGTGTGGTGAAGTTTGGGTTCTGAACTGGGAAATCTTTGGAGGCTTCTTGCTGGGGACCCCAGTGCCAAGGCACAGCACACCTTTGGGGATCCTGGTCAGGGGATGCAGCCCCATATCCCTCTGGGAATCTACGGTCATGGAAGAGAAAATGTTGAGGAAAACCCCAAGTGAGCTCTGCACTCCATGGATGTGGCTTGCCCTGATCCCTGCTGGGGAGAAGCAAAGAGCCCAGCCCAGGCTGAGGCCAGGCCTGGCCTGAGGGCCAGACCCTGCCAGGGGACAAAGTGAGCTCTGCTCTGCCTGGCACTAGTGCCCCAAACTGGTGGGACTGGGTGTGTGGCAGATCCAGTCACCTGCACACGGGTGTGCACATGCTTCCCCCAGCCGGCTGAGTGACATCAAGATTCTGCCCCACAGACAGGGACCCCCAGGCCCTTCCCACGGCCCCATGGCTCTCTGGGGCTTCCAGTGGCCTCTGGATGGCTCGTGATGGTCCCCTGGCAAAGAACAGCACAGTGCCCTGCAAAGCCAGAGGGTTGGTTTGTCCTTCAGCCAGGAGATGTGCCCAGCCTGTCACCCCAACAGGCAGCAGATCCTCTCTGGGTCCCAGCTGGGAGCAAAACAAAACCCTGGGGAATGGAGGAAAATATTTTCCTGCTGCTCTGGAGCGTCTCAGTTGGACTCTTTGTTTGGTCCTGGTGTTTAATCTCAGTCCAAGACCCCCCAGATGACAGCAGTGGGTCTGTGTGTGCCAGAAGGGGTTTGCTGCTCTGGAGGATCCATGTGCTCATGGAATGGGAGGGGAGGAGGCTGCTGCACTCCTGGATATGCACAAACTCAGCAGAAACTTTTTCTCAGATGTTTGTGCTGGCAAAATTTAATCAAGAGTGGCTCTCAGTCAGTTCCCAGCAAGAGAGATGAACATTCAGGGACCCAGCACACCCAAGGTCCCCAAGAAACCCAGGAAGATGAAGACAGGGGGAGGTGGGGGACCTGTCCTGCCTCAGCTGCCCGGTGCAGAGCAGCCCCACAGCTCCACAGCCCCACAGGCACGGCACACGGGGAGGTGCTGGGGCACAGGACCCAAACCCCTGAGAGGGAAACAGCACCAACCCTCCAGGGACCGAGTGCTGAGCCACTCACCATGCTGTGCCTCTGCCATCCCCACTGTCACTGGGGTGTGGTGGCTGCAGGTGGCTGGTGGCACTCACCGTGCCCTGAGCGTGCCACTGAGTGACCCCAGCACCACCAGCTCTGTGGGCACAAGAGCAGCTCCAGCCTTGTGCTGCTGCGTGCCAGCCCCAGGAGGGCTGGGCTCTGCTGGGCTGAGCTTAGGAGGGGACAGGGAGGTTGTGGGTGCCAGGGATGGGTGCTAGAGCCCCGTTCCTGTCCCCATGTCCCTGTTCACCCCAGAGCCAGGAGTGGGCTGGCAGCTGTCCCTGCAGACTGGCTGGTGCTGCCCCGAGACCCTGCGGGGTGTCAGAGGATTTCACCTCACCTACAAACCCTACCAGGTGTAGAATGGGAAACGAGACAGAGCCAGAGTCCCTTTGCTGGTGGAGTGCAGCTGGGCCGGGCTGGTGCCTGCATCCCTTGGAAGCAGCTCCCCAGCACTGCCAGGGCAGGCCCAGAGCACCTCGGGGACCTGCTGGGCAAGGAACACCTGCAAGTGCCTCTGTGGGGCTCAGCCAGAGGATGACCCCACCTCGCCGTGTTGACCCCTCTCCCTCTCCACCCATGGACACCCATGCTACTTACGTGGTGAGCAGGGAGGGATGACTGCAGCAGGAGGCCCCTTCTCCAAAGCCAGGCTCAGCCCAAGCCCCACATCCCTCTGGGTGTTGTCTACTGGGCTCTGTTGAGTCTAATAAACAATGGAGCATCCCAGCTCCGATGATCTCACCAGCCCATCAGGATATTATTTAACTCCTTGTGTCCCTGCCCCTGTTCCTGGGCGGAGTGCTGGGAGGGTTGCATAGAAAGCTGTGGTTTGGGAGGCAGGGCAGGGCCTGGAGCAGGAACCCAGCACTGGGGGATTGGTGCTGATCCAGACTTAAATGACCAGCAAGTTCCTGAAACATCTCTGAAGTGCAATTTCTGCCCTCTCAGGGCAAGGAATCGTAGCCAGAGACTGCAAAGTGCTTTGAAGCTCATCAGCGAGGCATTAGAGGGATGCAAGGTATTAGCAATTATCTATTAATTAACATCCTGAGTCCATTACAGGGAGGAGGATGGGAAGAGAGAGGTGATTCTGGAAATACCGATTCCTTTCAGGAACCCCCAGCCAAACTTCAATCCCATCTCACAGCAGTGTGGATCTGCCTGGTGCAGGGGAGGATCCAGCAGTGCCATTGCTGCTGTCCAGGGCTGGCTTCCAGTGCTGGAACCTCCATCCCTGAGGGACCCTTGCTGGACTGGTGCAGTGAAAAAGCTGCACCACCGACCTGCCTGGAGTGGGATGGGGTGGAAAGAGGCTGTGGAGCTTTCCTGGGCATGTGCATGATCCACAAGGGGTCAAGGCTGGGCACAGAGGCAGCACAAGGGGCCGAAAGGGGAAAGGGAGGGTCCTAAGGGTCAGCATGAGGTGACACCACCTCATCCAGGTGTGGGCAGCTCACAGAAAGACAAGAACCTGCTTGAGGTCCTTCAGCTCAACTCTGTGCAGACCTGTGGCCAGAAGTGGTGGCCGTGGGACAGGCTGTGGAGCTTTTGGGAAGGGGCAAGAGGCTCCCAGCCAGGGGCAGGGGGCAGGGTGGGGTGAGCTCAGGCTCCCCTCCCTGCTCTACCCCCACCTGTGGATGAGTTACCTGGGCACAGTGGCCCTGATACAGCCAGGTGAACACTGCCCAACCATCCGGGAACCAGCAGCCAAAGGAACCAGGTGTTTGGGGGTGTCCAGGAGGATTTGTTGGAAGGCATAAGAAGATTCTGTAGGAGTGGGAGAGATGAGCGGATGAGGTCAATGGGGGAAAGTTTTTGTCCTAAAGGAGCAGCTGGCATAAAAGGGAAGGTTTCATTTCAGCTGCAGCAGGATCCACTTCTCACACTGGTTCTGCACCATCTCCAGGCTGAACTGAGCTGCTCCTGCCCCGCTGGGGACCAGCCAGGCTGCCCCAGCACAGGACTCTCCTCATTCCAGCCCCCCAAACCTCCACCGTGCTCCCTGCAGTGTCCCTGACACACCCGTCCTGCCCCAGGGACCACGCAGGGAGCAGGAAAGGTCAGGCACCCACGGGACACGTTTGTGCCAAGGTCACCTGGGCCAGGCAGCAGGAGCTGGGCATTCCCCGGGATGACTGGTGTGCTCCGGGGCTGGGGCATGTCCCGCGGGGCCATCCGTGGGGAGGATGTGCGGGATGAAAGGGAGATCCCGCCCGGGATGAAAGGGGGATCCCTCCTGGAATGAATGTGGGATCCCGCCCGGGATGAAAGGGGGATCCCTCCTGGAATGAATGTGGGATCCCGCCCGGGATGAAAGGGGGATCCCTCCTGGAATGAATGTGGGATCCCGCCCGGGATGAAAGGGGGATCCCTCCTGGAATGAATGGGGGATCCCGCCCGGGATGAAAGGGGGATCCCTCCTGGAATGAATGGGGGATCCCGCCCGGGATGAAAGGGGGATTCCTACCGGTAGGTGCAGGCAGACGCTGGGGCTGCATCCCCCGCCCCGGCTGGCCCGTGCCCCCTCCCCGGGCAGGCTCAGCCCCCCGGGACCCTCCGCACCCCATGGCCGGCTCCAGCGTCCCCGCGGTCCCTGTGCGGTCCCTGCGCGGTCCCTGTGCGGTCCCTGTGCGGTCCCTGCGCGGTCCCTGTGCGGTCCCTGCTGCCACCGCGCGGACACACGGAGCGGGACCGCGACCTGGGGACACCGGCACAGGCTGAAGCCCCCGGGGACCCCCCTGCAGCCGCAGAGTTTGACAAGGACAAGCCCCGGGTCGTGTCCCCGGGCTGGGGCAGCGCTGGATGCACACACGGGGGAAGGAGAGGCTGGAGACCTGCGGGAAGGGACCGGGGGGTGGCAGCCCAAAGGCCACCCCGTCCTGGGGGCATGAGGGCCAGCCAGGGGAGAGAGGGGATTGTCCCGCTCTGCTCTGGGCTGGGGCGGCCTCACCTTGAGTCCTGGGGCAGTTTTGGGGTGCCGCAATATAAAAGGTATCTAGAGCTGTCAGGGAGTGTCTAAGGAGGGACGTGAAGATGGGGAAGGGTCTGGAGGGGCCATAAGAGGAGCTCTGTCCTCAGTGGGAGTTTATTTAGAATCATGGAATATCCTGGGTGGGAGGACACCCCCAGGATCACCCAGTGCAGCTCCTGTCCCTGCCCAGACCCCCCAACAATCCCACCCTGTCCATCCCTGGCAGTGCTGTCCAAAGGCTCCTGGAGCTCTGGCAGCCTCGGGGCCGTGCCCATTCCCTGGGGAGCCTGGGCAGTGCCAGCACCCTCTGGAAAAGACCTTTCCCTGAATCCATCCTCGAACCTTCCTGGCCCAGCTCCAGCCTCGGGTCCTGTCCCTGTCCCAGAGCAGGGACCGGAGTTCTGCCCTCAGGCTGCTGCAGGCTGAACAACCCCAGTGCCCTCGTGTGGCCCCCCAGACCCTTCCCCCCGCCTTGTGCCCCTCCCTTTGGACAATCTCTAACAGCTTCACACCCTCTTTTCTCTCCTGTAAGGTGGTGCCAGTATTTTTGCTGCCCAGCCCGGGATGTGCCGCAGCCCTCCCTGCTGGGACAGGAGCCCACGTCCCCATGGAGGTGGGACTGCTGGAGGTGCCAGCACCTGCCAGGAGGGCCATGGGTAGAGCCGAGCTCAGGAGCAGAGGGAGCACAGAGCCCAGCACGGCTCCAGGAGCAGTAGATGGTGCTGTTGCCCTGTAGGATGATGCTGGCAGGGGCAGAAGAATCCCAAATCCCAAATCAGGAGTGCTGAATCCATCTCAGGCCTCTGGCAGGGGAACCTGAATCCCAAAAAGCCTTCTCCAGACCCTCTCCCCATCTCTCCAGCACTGCCACTGGAAACGTGCAGTGCAGTTTGCTTTGCTGGAGTAGCAACCCCGTCCCAAGGTCTCCCAGGACCTGCATCCCTCCCCCAGCTGTCTCTTGGTAAAGGGATTTTGTTGTGGGTTTTTGTTGCTTTTTTTTTTCTTGGCTGTAGAGACAATAATGAAGAAATCCTGGGAGGAAGGGACTGGCAGTAAAACTTGGATGAGTTTCTGTGTCCAGTTCTGGCCTCCTCAGTACAAAAAAGACAAGGAAATACTGAAGACGGTCCAGTGGGACCACAAAGATGATTTGTGGTCTGGAGATTTTCTCTGATGGAGAGAGACTGTGGGAGCTGGGCCTGGTCAGTCTGGAGAAGGGAAGGCTGAGAGGGGACCCCATCGTCCCATACAAACATCTCCAGGGGGTGTCAGAGGATAGGGCCAGACTCTGTTCAGTGCTGCCAGTGACAAGGAGCAATGGCCATAAACCAAAACACAAGAATCTCCACCTCAACATGAGGAAGAATCTCCTTCCATGGAGGCAAAAGAGCCCTGAAGCAGCTGCCTGGGGAGGCCTGGAGTGTCCCTCTCTGGAGACATTCCAATCCCACCTGGATGTGTTCCTGTGTCACCTGCTCTGGGTGACCCTGCCTGGGCAGGGGGTTTGGACTGGATGAGCTCCAGAGGTCCCTCCCAACCTTAATAATTCTGTGATCCTGTGAGTTTTGGGCTCCTTTGTAAAGACTTTGCAGAGCAACAAAGAGACCTGAAGCTTCTCCCAGCCCTTGCCCAACTTCCAGGACAGAGCCACCTCCAGCTGTGGGAGGGTGCAGGACACTGGGGACATGGTGTGCTCGTCATTCCCAGGCTGGGCAGAAACCTGCAGGGGAGGTGGCAGAAGACAAATGTAATGGGAATGTCCCAGAGCTGCTGCCAGAAACATCCTGAAGGGGCACAGGATGAGTCTGTCACCAGTGTCACATTGTCCCTCATGGCACCAAGTACAGCAGGAGGGATTCAAGGAGAGCAAGGCAGAGGTGTCACTGCCCTGCCAGCCCCAGGGCTCTGCTCATGGGGCCTTGGGGACAGCTCCAGGCTGTGCCCTCTGTTTGGCTGAGCTGTGTGTGAGGGTGAGAGGAGCCTGAGCTGTGCCAGGATGCTGCATTCTCCAGGTTCAGCATTTCAGCCGTGCAACGTGGTCCCCACCAGCCCACAGGGAACTGCTCTTTATGTTTGAATTACTACAGGGGGAGAGATAACAACTCCATAATTAGGTTTGCACCTTTGAAATCTTATATTTCTTTTGCAGCTTGAATATTTATGCAATCACAGAGCTTCACATGTCCCAGTTCTCCACATTATTTATTTATGTTCAACAACGACTGCACTTGTTAAATCACAATGTTTAAAAAAAAAATAGAAAAAGGAAGAATAAAAAACTCACCTCAAGCCCAGAAATGCTTTTTTCTCCTCTCCCCCAAGACTCAAGCCCTTACCTTGGATCCTTTCTGTTGGAAGCCCTGGGGATCTCTTAGCTCCAAACTCATGATAACTTGTACAAACACAAATCATTTGTTGCTCTAAAGGAGAAAAAGGCTGGGCCAAAGTGGGAACTGAGGATTTCTTGCTGAAGAGTCTCAAGCCCAATGCTGGATTCCAGCCCTGCACATGAGGAGTGTCCCTGTGGGCACAAGGGCAGGGCTGGGACAGGGGGAGGTGAAGCCCCAGTCCCACAGACACACCAGCAGCCCCATGAGAACAGATTCCAGCAGCACCAGCTGCTGCCATAGATCTGGGGCTGGGCTCTGGGGGAGGGTGGGAGTGGAGCTGATTGTCCTGATCACATCTCAGGGTGATGGCAGGGTGACAGCCTGGGGGGAGATGGGACAGCCTCACACTTTTCCTGCTGTGTCCTGGAGGAACAGGAGTGGGAATGGGCTCCAGAGGCCCTGCAGGTTGTGGTGGGTGTTCAGGGCTGGGGTCAAAGAAGAAGCAAATCTGGAGAAGCACCAACCACGTCGAGACCAGGAAAGATCCAGGCAGGAATGAAGAATGAATAGACTTTCCTGGCCCTTGGATTCCAGCTGATGTAGCTCCAGCCAGGGATGAATGGGGCTGCTCAGGGTGTGGGACTACTCTAGTGTGTGGGGCTGCTCCATGGTGTGGGGCTGATGCTCTAGGGCTGCTCAGGGTGTAGGACTGCTCAGTGGTGTGAGGCTGCTCCATGGTATGGGGCTGCTCAGGGTATAGGGCTGTTCAGGGTGTGGGGTTTTTCCAAGGTGTTGGGTTGCTCCATGTTTGAGGTTGCTCCATGGTAAAAGGCTGCTCTAGGGTGTGGGGCTGCTCCATAGTGTGGGGCTGCTCTAGGGTGTGGAGCTGCTCCACAGTGTAGGGCTGCTCAGGGTGTGGGGTTTCTCCATGGTGTAGGGCTGCTCCATGTTTGAGGCTGCTCCATGCTGTAGGGCTGCTCAGGCTGTAGGACACTGCTGCCTGCTCTGCAATAAAGAAATTTCACCCATGCTATTCCTGCAGCTTCCCACCAGAATGCTCCTTCAGGAGCTCACCCAGCCTCACCCCCTGGCTACAGCCTCTCCCACCCTGCTCATCCATGAGCAAGCAGCCAAGGGAACATTGGGAGCACTAGAGTTTGGGATGATTTCTGTTTAGAACTGCTCTGTACATGGATCAGGGATTAAAATAAATTCACGAGACAATCACTCCCTGCAATTAGATGAGGACATTGACACAGATTTGCCATTGTTTGCTCTCGGGTAAGTGGCTGCAGGAGGATGTGGCTGCTTTCAAGTGTCTACCGTATTTATCTCTTTAATCACTTTTTTAAGCATACATGGTTTATTGTTTTATTGATTGGACAGAGCTTTGAATAATCAATATGGCTTTAAGAATTCACTGGGAATGACAGAATTGCAATTAAGTAGAGTATGTGAAGAGAGCCTTAACCCATCTCATTAATTAATGAGGTCACTTTTTCCAAGTGTTTCATGGGAGCCCTTGGGAAAAGAAGATGGCAATTTATTGTAATCCCTGGAGAGGTTTTTTTTCCTTCCTCATGCAAAGTTATCTCAGACTCCCTGCCCTGTGCCAGTGACCTTTGTGTGTCTTCCTGCAGCTTCTTTGTGCAACAGAGAACGGGATCAGGGTGAAAAGGAATTTCAGCCTGTCCAGATGTCAGGGACTCTTCCTTCATGCAGCCAAACCCCTGGCCCTGGGTCCACAGCTTTGGGGTCAGCCCTTTCTCCTGTCCCTCTGCCCTGGGTGATGACTCCTCAGGGCAGGGAGAGGCAGTGCCTGCTGACACATCTCTGTGTCACTGTGACCTCAAAAAGGCTCAGATATTCTGGGTTATGCAGCTTTATTCCCACATTTGGAAGGAGTGGCTGCCTGGCCAGGGGGTGGCTCCAGATCCCACAGAGCAAGGCAGGTTTATCTGGGGCAAAATCTGCCATGAGAAATGAAAGGATTCTCCCAAGCTGGGCAGGCAGGGCTGGAGGCTGGGAATCAGGGCAGGAGAGAGGCAAGCAGGGCCATTCCTGGTTTCCAGACTGTGTGGAACAGCACAGCAGCTGCTCCCTCTCCCTCCCCAGATGGAAGCTCAGGCACCGGCACATGGGAGGCTCCTGGAGCCAGTGCAGCATTTAGGGAAAAGTGATTCATGCTTATCTTTGCAAATAAACTCCTGTTCTGTCTTTGCTTGCACTTTGCAATCTGTGCATGGCTCAGGTAGGAAGAAAACTGCTGAGAGTTCCCAGGAAGGTTTCCAGAGCAGGAAACTTCACAGCAGTTCTGTGCTGCTTGTCCAAACACCCGGAGCACAACCTCATTACTCATCCTCCCCTTCCACAAAACTTGGTCCTCTCCTTCTAATAAGGAGCAAAAAAAAAAAAAAAAAAAAAAAAAGCACTATTTTAGGCTTTTTCAGTGAATTGCTCATGATTAAAGAGATAGTTGGGAATAGTCTGTGATGTTGAGAAGTCTCTGTATGAAATATTGAGCAGCGCTTAAGAAAGCCAACTGTATTTGTGTGGCAGAAATGGGGCTGGCCTAGGAGTGACAATGAGAAGGAGACAGAAAGCAGCAGAGGCTGATGACTCATGAGGAGAAAATGGCTTCAGCTGGGCCAGGCTGAGACGGAGAAAGTGTCTGGGTCAAGCTGGGCCTTATCTGCTTCGTGAAGGGGTGGTGTCATGAGGGAGTCACTCCTCACTCTAAAAAGAGAAGTGGCAGAGTATTTATTGATATAAGACAGAAATTTAACAAGGTGCAGTGTCAGGCTACACTTGATTATTTATTGACAGAGGACAGGCTCAGGCAGACCTGTCAGAGAGCCCCTGACACATTGCCCTGGGCAGTTCTTGAGTGGTGGCTCCAAGCAAGGCCTCCAGAAGTGCCACCAGACACGTGGTGACAATGCATCTTCAGACTGTATAAAGGAAATTGGCTGCTAATGAGAGGTGGCTTTTGCACAAATTGCTTTGGAAGAGCTGCTGCTTGATTTCTGAAAACACCCAGTGATGTTCTGGTGGCCAAATGCATGGTTTGGATGGAATTTGATGGAATTGTTTCTCCTGCTGACACTGCTGGGCCAAGAGCCCCAGCGCTGATTGAGAGCACACTTCAAACCCAGCCCGGGCAGGAGTGTTTGGCACTGAGGACAGATTCAGGGCTGTACCAAAGCCCTGCTAATGACAAGGCCTTGTCCCAGAGGAAATCCCAGCCATGAGTGGTCAGGGGGGTGTTTGGACCTGATTTGGCTCCGGCAGACACGAGTCCTGGGAGCCCTGGTCCAGCACAAGGCCCTGCAGAGGTGGCACTTGGTGACAAGGTGGCATTGGGTCCAAGGTTGAACACAATGATCCTGGATGTCTTTCCCAACCTGTGATCCCAGGGCTTGGGGGGTTTCTGGAGAAGCCAGCCCAGTGCTGGTGTCCCAGCCTCAGTCCCAGTTTGTTTGTGGAGCGGGTGGCAGCTCTGGGGCTGAGCCTGTGGGGCAGGGCTCTGTCACAGCAGCGATGGAGCGATGGCTGATTTCCCTTTGATGATTCCCTGCCCCAGACAGCAGCACTGACAGAACCAGCACAGCTCCTCCTGTTCTGGCTGCCTGATGCCATGAAAGCAGGAGCTGCTGCAGGCTGACACACTTTTCAACGGGGAGGGCTGGGGAGAAGCTGAGCAACAACAATAATAATAATAATGTAAATATTTTATTTAATAAAATTCTCTCCGAGTCACTCCCAAGCTCCTGAGGTTTATTGATGGCCATCAGAGGATTAACCAAATGCAACAGGGATTTTTGCATGTTTATTGTGCAGGCACACACTTCTTTCACTGGGGTGACAGGGTGGGTGATAAATAGCACATATTAAATACACAGTGCTGCTGGAGGATCCATCCATCTCCTCTGGGAAATTGTCTGTGTCAAGGAAGGGAAAGGCAGGCAGCAGGCATGGCTGGGGAGGGACAAAGTCTCCAGCCCTACTGATTCATGGAAATGCTGTCTGTGGCCAGGGTTGGGGCAGCCTGGCCCAAAGGGAGTCAGGGTTGCTGGAGAGCCCTGGCTGGGAAATGATTCCCAAAGGGGAGTGCAGTGAACACCCTCAGAGTCATGGGATAATTCAGGTAAGGAGAGAGCTGGTTGGCAAATCTCTGCCTCCCTATCTTCACCCTTTCCTGCTTTTCTAGAACATCATTTCCAAGTCTCACATTTCCCACATATTTCAGCTGGTTTATCATCTTGGATTTCCTTTTCTCCCTGTTTATTTCTGCATTTCCAGTACACATTGATCAGAACTCTGTGGAAACCAAAAGCAGGTCAGTGGCACAAATTAATTCTCTCTGTCCTCTGTGCTAAGACTTTATGACAAGTGGCTAATCATCTTTGATTCCTTTGCTACTGCTGGTAATGACATTAGCCACGATTAACTCATTTACCTCATCTGTGGATTTAATATCTAATTCACCCGCACATCAGAAGGGAACAGGGTGAGATGTTCAGGAAGCAATAACCTCTTTTCCATGTGCTTGCACTTTGTTTAAAGCCATTCAGAAAGACCTTTTGGAGTTAATTGATCAGTTGGGAGAATCTGTGAGACCTCGGTCACTGGGTTCTTGCCTTGAGCTGCTCCTGAGTAGTGGCAATTAAAGCTTTCCAGGACAGGGCAGGTGAAGGGAATGTCTGTGTGGGCTCAGGGAAGTGGGGAGCAGGGTGATGCTCATCATTCCCAGGTACCTGAGCTCCCCCAGACCATAGAACCTCTCATTTCTCCTCGGTCCCCAAGCCCTCAGGCTGTGTCCTGTGTCTCTCAGCAGAGCAGGCCTGGGGTGGGCTGGGATGTGCAGATTGCTCCGTGAGGGAGGAGAACTGAGCCCATTCCAGCTCCAAATGGCTCCATTGTATCTGCTTTACATAAGGAGCTATAAATACCCTCCCTGCTTGCTGCGGGCTGTTTTCCCTGTCTGCATTTTTAATTCTGGTGGCAACTGTGGCGTTTTTAAGCTCAGTGAGGAGATCTGCCTGACTGGGGTGTGCTGAGTCCCCCAGGCCAAGGACACAGCCCAAAACATGGTCAGTCCTGGCCACTGCCCTTGGGTTTCACCAGGAGAAGGCTTTGGAAAGGCAGAAGGAATGGGATACTCAGTTGGAGCAACCTGGGCTAGCGGAAGGTGTCCCTGCCCAAGGCAGGGGGTCGAACAGGAGGAACTTTAAGGTCATTTCCAACCCAAACCATTCTGTGATTCCATGATTCTGTTATCCATCCAAGCTGTCCCTCCCACACGTGTCACTGATTGATTAATTTATTCCTTGGTCTGGTTGTTTAGCCTGACAAAAAGGAGGTCAGGGGAGCCCTTGTGGCTCTGCACAACTCCTGACAGGAGGGGACAGCCAGGGGGGGGGTCGGGCTCTGCTCCCAGGGAACAGGGACAGGAGGAGAGGGAACGGCCTCAGGCTGGGCCAGGGGAGGCTCAGGGTGGACACCAGCAGGAATTTCCCCATGGAAAGGGTGCTCAGGCCTTGGAAATGCCCAGGGAGGTTTGGAGTGCCCATCCCTGGAGGTGTCCAACAAATTCCTGGAGGTGGCACTCACCCACTCACCCTGGGCTGGGGACAAGGTGGGGATCAGGGTGGACTCAAAGTCCTTGGAGCTCTTTCCTAACCTAATGATTCTGGGATTCTGATCTGAAATGGGCATGCAGCACCTTCTGCACGAGTGGAAGGCTGGATTCTGTCCTGGGATTAATGGAAGATTTCCCTGATCCTGGTTTTTCCTGGATCCTCCACCTAGACTTGCCCAGCTCTGCCACAGCCAGGATGGGCAGGAGCTGCCTCCAAGGAGAAAGGATCACAGTGGAGACTGCCAGTGAGAGACCCACAAGCCTCTGTAAATCACAGCAGTGACAGAAGCTGTTTGGGAATGGGGTTAATACAGGTATCTTTCCTAATTAAGACATCAATTAAATTTTTGAAAATCAGGCGGAAATATCAAATAGCATTAACTGGAAAATTTCCAGCTGGTGTATCCCATGGCCTTGTGATGAGTGGGTTAATTATGCCTCATTAAATAGACCTGACATTAATATCAGTATCTGTCATTTCGGTTTGGCAAAGGTGATGGCAGTTTTTTGTTCTTCCAGATTTCCTGTCCCATTGTTGACAGGCCCAGGGCCCAGCAGCATCCCTGGGAAGGAGCTCTGCTGTCCCAGCCTGGCTGTGTCCCTGCCACGGAGCAGGGAGCCTGTTAATCAGCACTTGGCTTTTGGTAATTACATCATTTATTGCCACATGAAAACAGAATAATAATGGAAATCACCAGGAAGGAATGAGCCTGGCCAGAGGGAGGGTGTTCATTTTGCTGTGTGGACTTGGACAGGATCAGTCCCTGGAGCATTTTCGTTGTTTGTTCTGCCTCTGCTGAAGTCACTTATTAAGTGCTGGCTGTCCCTGCTAAGCCACAGCCTCAAGGTCACCAGCACCCCTCTCCAGGGAGTGCAGCAACGCAGGGCCTGAGGCATGAATAAACACCCCTTTCCCTTGGAATAAATCTCCTTTATTCCATGTGCTCTGAATGCAGCCACTTCCCTTTGGCTCCAATCTGCAATTTATATGCCAGTGTTTTCACTGCTGGGAGAATCAATACACCTGGACAAGGCTTGAAATCAGCAGGATCCAGTGCTGGCCGGAGGAGAAGGCTGGAATTTATTCAGAAGGTGAACTCCCAAGTTTTATTCTGCAAATTAAATTGTGTGGAAGAGCTGAGGGGCAGGATGAGAGAACAGCCCCAAGCCACATTTTGGGACACAAAGATCTGCTGTCAGGTCCAGCAGATCCTGTTNTTACAAACCAGGGAAAGTAGAATAGAATGAGTAGTTTATCACTGAGTAGAAAAATAGAATGTTAAGATTTTTATGATAAGGGTACAGGGGCGTCAAGATGGAGGAATTTGGGAGTGTACTGTCCTTCCTCCTTCTTCTTCATGGCCTCCATCTTCTTGGTGATGGTGGCACTTTGGGATTGGTTTAGAGTAGAAACTGACTGTCTAACACAGGTGATAGGTATTGGAAATTAACTGTAAATAATGTCTGTGTAGTTTATAGTATAAAAAGACAACACAGCCCTGAGGGTGGGCAGTGTGCCTTGAGCTGAGCTGCTGAGAGCATCTCGGCTGGGCAGGGAGAACATGGTATAGATAAGAGAAAATAAACAACCTTGGGAACCAAAGCCAAGGAGCTCTGACTCTTCCTTCAATCACCTGGCTGTGAAAAAGGACTCTCGGGAACATCCTGGTCAGGGGAATCCCGAGACCAAGTCAGAAAAAAAAGGCATCTGGAGGTGTCTGGAGGGCCAAAAGGTTGGGAAACAAAAAGTTTTCCATGTCCCCTCAGGCAGGATCCCAGTGCTCGAGCTGTGGCTCCCACATGAGGCATTTCCAGGCTGTAATGAAATCCTCCTTTCCCTACAAGCAGAAGACATTCCAAACAAACAAGCAAATTTAGAAAACTTGAAGCTGGCTGGATTATTCAGGAGCATTTCCAGTGCTGTCACCTCTGGTGGTTTAATTGCCAGCTCTGAGATGATGGGAGGTTCCTTCTGCCCTGGGATCAGGCTTTGTTCTGTTTTGAAGGAGTAGGGGTGGGAAATGCAGTCTCTGAGTGCAGTGACACCTGAACAGTCACCCAGAGTGTGATACAGAGAAGTTTCTTCCCATATGGAGTTCCAGAATCCTCAGATTCCTGCAGTTTCCAACATCCTTCTTCTATGATTCAACTATCCAACCAATTACTTCAGTTTTTAATGAAGACTTTCTTTCCTAATTACAGACTTACAGTGTTGAGTTTTCTAACCTGAATTAAAGCTTGGAGGAGAGCAGGGGTGGGAAAGGATCACAAGATCCAGCCCTTCACCCTGGCACATGAATGTTTCCACTGACTCTCAGCTCTCACAGCCTGTATCCTGCTTCTTTTTTTTTGTTTTTGTTTTTGTTTTTTTTTTTGTGTGTGATTTTTGTTTTGTTTTGTTTTTGTTTTATTTTATTTTATTTTATTTTATTTTATTTTATTTTATTTTATTTTATTTTATTTTATTTTATTTTATTTTATTTTATTTTTCAGTTGAAACCCATTGCTTTGTGTCCTGTCCATGATGGATTTGAAGCACTGGTCTGTTCCTCTTTGCAGCTGGAGATTCACTGATTGCATTCAGTCTGCCCTACATGAAATAAATCCAGCTCATTTCTCTAACAGATCTGATTTTCCTGCCCTCCTCTCCTGGCTTGTCCTGAGCTCTCCAGCTGCTCCACATCTTTCCTCTGCCACAATGTCCTGCTGCTCCCCTGGGCCTCCTCCCACACTGAGGAGGGAGGCAGAGTTGCCTCAATCCTCTGCAGGTGCTGCTGTCCCCCTTCCTCCACCCCCAAAAGATCCTACTCTTCTTCCAACAGCAGGACCTGAGTGCAGATCACAGAATCATGGAATGGTTTGGGTTGGAAGGGGCCTTAGAATTCCTCCAGTGCCACCCCCTGGCAGGGGAGGTTCTGGCGGGATATCAGGAAAAATTCACTGCCAGGTTGGACAGGGCTTGGAGCAACCTGGTCTGTGGAAGGTGTCCCTGCCCATGACAGGGGTGGGACTGGATGAAATTTAAGGTCCTTTCCAACCCAAACCATCCCATGAGTCTATGAAATTTCTTCACTGAAGGTGTCATTCCTCACTGGAACAGGCTCCCAGCATGTGGAAGTGTTCAAAACCTGAGTGGATGTAGCACTTCACGATATGGTTTAGTGGGAACGGTGGGATTTGGCTGAAGGTTGAATTCCAGGTTTTATCTTGGAGGTCTTGCCCAACTTTAATGGCCCTGTGATCCCAGCCTGGCCCATGCTGGGAACAACCTGCCTGGCCTTCCACCAGCCCAGGGTTGAATGTGAGTTTGGGGATTTGGAGGTCTGTGGCCTCCAGGCACCTCCGTCAAGATGTGCAGCCTTCAGCTTGAAATGTCCTCACAGTGGCCATGGCCATTTGTGAGAAGCATTTTTTGGATTTCAGCTTTTTGGATTTCACCTTTTTGGTTTTCAGCTGCCCACAGCCCAGCGACCCCAAGGTGATCAATCCCCTGTGGAGCTGCTGCTCCACCTGAAAACCTTTTATTGTAGGAACATGTTGGGCACAAAGAGCAGGGCGGGGCTGGGGGCTGCTCACACCCTTGGCAGGATGGAGAGACGAGCAACCCTGAGCCTCTGAGTGGCTGCAAGGCAGAGGGAACACTTTTAATAAAGTGCAAATCACGTGTTTGAGATGAAACAGAAACATCCCCCACCCCGAGGATTTAATTGTGTGCCAACCACAAAAGAATGGCCATTAATTTTCTCCCAGCTCATAACAGAAAGTTTCCCACTGTATGAAAGCTTTAATAAGATTACCCATAAACTTTATGTGTTTCGGAGCAGTCCAGGAAATTACAATTATCTCCTGCTTGCTACAGAATAGGTAATGCCATCAACAGGAAAAATGTCATCGCCCGCAAAGCTCCCCAGCCCCAAGGCATCATTAGCGTGCCGCGTAATTTGCTGGGCTGTAATTAAGGTAGAGCCGTGCCCGCCTCAGGGAGGGGTCAGGGCGCAGCGAGCGGGGTTTAAGCGGGGTTTAAGCCGGGTCACAGAGGGTTAAGCCGATCCTCGGGTGCGGTCCCTCAGTGTCCGCGGAGCATCCCGCGTGTCCCCGCACGGAGATGGGGTCACGGCACAAATCCCGCAGCTCCGGGCTGATACTGCCCATGGAATTCCTCCCTCCCCTTCCCATTTCCCGGCTGTTTCCCGGGAAGCTGCCCTGTCCCTGCCATTCACTAGGTGGAGAGCTTTAGTTGTCCACCGGCGCCGGCCTCTGGATTTTCATTCTGTGCAAGCGGCAGCTGCTGCAAAAACTCGGCTGATGAATTTTCAGATGCTCTTTCAGATCTTTAGCTCTCCTCTGGGACGCACAGAGCTCCTTCGGCCGGGAACACACGGGCTGACAGGAAATAGGGCTTTCTGTGGCTCTGCTCTCACAGCCTCCCGTTTGATTTGTGTTATTTAGTGGCTGACGAGAATGAAAACACTTGAAAGGAGATTTGCCTAACAAACTAATGAAAAGTAAACGAGAGCATCAACAAGGAGTGTAAGCAGCCCTCTACAGCCAAAATCATGTGCTGGAGAGACCCTGATTGCAGCAGCTCTGCCACAACATCCTCCCACGGAGATGCTCCAGCACACCCTGACCTCAGGAGGGCTAAAACCCTCCCAAACGTCATCTTCAGCAGAAGTGTTGCTGCTAAAGATAAAGCTCTCTCTGAGCAGCCTCGGCAAGCAAAGCAGCACCAAGCCTCCTGTTTCCTTTGCAGGGAGATGGCAGCTGAGATTGGCAGGGCCAGCAGGATTAAGCATTCCTCTGTTGCAAATTTCCTGCCAGCCAGAGCAAAGAAAAATGAGATCCCGAGGGTGGAAGGGCAGTGTTCCTCCACAAGAATCCTCTCCACTGCAGCCAGGCACTAATTAGGAGTGCGGCTGAACCCTGAGTGTTGTCAGAAGATGAATATTAAACCGGCCAAGCTCATGTGCACACAACGAGGTGCCTTAAACCTGACAGTCACATTGCTGATAAAACAAACAGGGAGGGATAAAAAGGCCAAAAGGATGGGCAGCAACACAGGGCAGGTCTCTGGCCTGTTGTTTAGGTGTTCACATGGAAATTTGGATGAAAAATGAAGATTCTGTTAAGGAATGCTTTAATTTTTTTTAACACGAGGGAGCATTGAAAAGTGTCTTGCTCTTCACTTGAAAGCAGATATTCAGCTGGAAAGGAGCATTTTGTCAAAAATGGTTTAGAACAATGTGGATTCAGGGGCAAATCTGTTCAACTCTCTGCTGAAACATCTTCAAGACCTTCTTTCAAGGACTGAAAATGTTTTGCAGAGGGATCTTTTCCAGGTAAGTGTTATCAAATGCTGTTGAGTGGCTCGTGGCAGCCTGGTTTTCCCTGGCTGGGTTGTGTGGGGACTGTTTTTCCTCTCATCACACTGACCTGCAGGCTCTGCATAGCATCCAGGGGCACTTCTCACTTAGGAAGGGAAAATCTCTGTGGGGAAGGAAGAAAAGCAGAGGAGCTGTGAGCTGGGGTCCGTGGGAGCATGGCAGGGTCCTCCTGGGGTTGTGGGGGCTCTGCAAATGTCCTGGCAGCTGCAGGAGAGGGACTGGGATGTGGAAATGCTGCAGGACAGGAATGCAGAAGGGAGTCAAGGGAAGAAAGGCAGCAAAGCAGAGAGAAAATGAGCTGAGAAGTGAGATAGAGGGCAGGAGCAAGGTCTGGGCACGGCTCTGATGTGTGAGGAGTTTTCTGCTGGGTCTCAGATGGAAGCCCTGCTTGGAATGCTCCTCAGCAAGAGAGGAAGGGTGTGCTCTTCAAAGGAAACACTTTCCTTGGGAATATTTCCTTGGTTTTGCAGAGAATCAGTGGAAAAAAAAAGCCTTTGTCCTTCCCTTTCCCTTTCCCCTTCCCTTCCCCCCCCCCCTTTCCCCTTCCCCTTTTGTCTTTACAATGCCCCTTTGCCTTCATCTCATTTCCCTTTCATTTTTCCTTTCCCTCTCTCCTTTCCTGCATTCCCTGCCCTGTCTCTGCTGGCCCCAGCTGGGATGGCTGGTGAGGCAAACCCACCCCTGCTCCCTGCAATCCCTCCTGTCAGCAGGACTGATGGACGTCTGCAAACAAGGGAGAGCTGAGAAATTACCTTGACTCTGTGCCACAGAATTTCTCAGGAGCTGAGCTGCAAAGTGGCCTCTGGAAACGCAGGGCAGACAACGGATGGGGGAGGAATGGGCTGGGATATCTAATTCAAGGTAGAGGAGGAAGAGAGGGAAATGCAGCACCTCAGTGTGGGAGCAAACCCAAGGATTCTTCATTTCCTTACCATTTAGCCCCATTTCCATGCAGGGAGGAGATCAGAATCCCTAGAAATTCCCCTTCTATCTTCCTGGGGGGTCTGAGCTGCCCTGTGGCCTCTGGGAAGAGACTCAGCTCCTTCCAAGGGGTCATTCCTTCCTCCAAGCAATATTTGTATGGCCAGAGCTGTTCCCTGTGTTTCTCCAGCGACTGCAGGGGGAGCCTTGGCACCAAAATTAGGCTGGGCAGCTCTAAGGAAGGGTAAAAAATTCCCATTCTGTTGGAAATATGGAAATCAAGCCCCAGATGGGGGGTTTGGAAATCCAAGGGTACAGTCACTGTCTGGTCCAGGGCTGTTCAGAGTGGAGCTGCTCCCAACACAAAGCTGGACTTGTTTTTCAGTTTGCTCGGAAATTAAACTCAGAACACCTTCAGTTAAGCCCAACTTAAGTTTTCAAGCCCTGGGGAGGGGGTGTGAAA
The DNA here is from genome assembly GCA_013400575.1 of Peucedramus taeniatus. Lineage (NCBI taxonomy): Eukaryota > Metazoa > Chordata > Aves > Passeriformes > Fringillidae > Peucedramus > Peucedramus taeniatus. The sequence goes on along the minus strand of WBNO01019606.1, from coordinate 10,943 downwards.
GGGTGGGGGGAGCAGCAGGCATTTGTTATTCAGATTCCAAAACCCCCCAACTAGAGAAGGGTGGCTTAGGAGGAAATTCTGGTGGGAGCCACGTTGAGTGGGAGCAGCCCCTTCCCAGGATTCCTGATTACCAAGGAATATCTGTCATTTTGGTGACAGTTCCTTGTGCTATCCCAATAGATAAGAGCCTGGACTAAAGCTTCAAGAAGCAGCAAGCCCAGCTTGTATTTAAGATCCCAGCTGGTTTCCATCAGCAGAGTTTATTCATTTTGGGCTCAGCAGAGAGATGCAGAGAAAGCAAGTGAAGCTGCAGAAATCAGTTTTGTTTCTGAATAAAGCTGTATTTTAATGAAGAAACAAATTCAATGCTGAAAAACACCAAGTGAAAAGAGTTTCTGTTACAAACTTCCATGCTGAGAAGCTTCTGTTTTCTTCAGGCCACTTCTTCCTTGGGAAGAACAAGACTTTTGGAAATCAGGCACCAGCTTTGGAAGGCTTTTCCAGGCTGGATCAGTTCCCCTGTGGAAGCTGTGCTCTCCTCAAACCCTTCCTGGGTAGTCCTTCAGGAAGGACAAGGTAAGGGTGCTGAACTCGCTCCTAAAGAGTTTTCTGCTGGCTTTGAAGCCCTGCTTGGCTTCTGCAGCAGTCAGGATACAAACCCTTCCCCGCAGAGATGCATCTCATGCGATCCTCAATGCGAGGCTCAAACCAGCTCCAGAGCCAGGAAACAGCTGAGAAGTGACTCTGGATCCATCCAGAATGGAACTTCCCAGATCAAACCACCACAGGAGAAATATCAGCATTTGAGAGCAGAAGTCTGAGATTCCCCTTCCTTCTCTGGAGCAACAAAATCTCAAAGGTCACCTTGCAGCAAACTGGTGACACACAGACTGGATTAAGGTGATAATTTGGGTATAAAATTGGCTGGAAGACTAAATTTAAAGGATTGCAATCCCTCTTACACAGCCCAACTTGTGGCTGCCTCCCTGCAGCGTCCCTTGGGCTGATCCTGGTGTCAGCACTGCTCAATGCCTGCATTGAGAGCTGGGAGCAGGGGATGGGGAGCAGGGGATGCAGTGCCTGGATGAAAGCAGGCTGGGGGAGCACTCAGTCCCCTGGGAAGGTCAGGGCTGCCCTTCAGATGAACCTCAGGAGCTCCAGCTCAGGCACATTTCCAAGCTCAGTGCTGGGCTGTGGCAGCCAGGGTGTCACCAGCAGGGAAAAGGGAGTAATTATTCCCTTTATTGACAGGTGAGACATCTGGGAACTGTGTCCAGCTTTTGATTCCTAGAAGAGCTGGAATATTGTGGTGCAAGTCCAGCCAAGAGAAACAGGATGGTTGGAGAATCTGATGTGGACAGGAATGATGCTTGTTTGGTCTTGGGAGCAGAAGGCTTCAGCCTGGGACAGGAGTGTTCTTGCTGTCTTCAGCTCCACGGAGAAGATGAAGGGAAGAGAGCCCACATCTCCCTTTGGAAGTGCCTGGAGTTGGGCTAAAAGGCAGCAGGAAACACTGATTATAAATGAGGAAAAATATCTTAAGCCTGAGAGTGCTCAGACCCTGGAACAGGAGCTCAGAATGACTGTGGGATCTTCATTCCTGCAGAACTGTAGAGTCATAGAATCCTGGAATGTTTGGGTTGGAAGTGACCTCAAAGATAATCTCATCCCAACCTCTGCCACTGTCCCAGGCTGCTCCAAGCCCCAGTGTCCAGCCTGGCCTTGGGCACTGCCAGGGATCCAGGGGCAGCCACAGCTGCTCTGGGCAACTTTTGCCAGGGGCTCCCACCCTCCCAGGGAACAATTCCTTCCCAATATTTAATCTAAATCCACTCTCAGATTAAAACCATTGCCCCTTGTCCAAAGTCCCTCCCCAGCTCTCTTCAAGTCCCTGTAAGCACAGGGAGGTCCCTGAGACACTCAAAGCTCCACTGTGCACAGCCATGAGCAAACTGCTCAAATTCACACATCTGTGCAATTCCATCACTTCAGGTTTTGATGATTCTCATCCTGCAGGAATCCAGCAGACAACAAATGCCAGGAGGAACAGAAGAGGTTTCTGTCTGGCTGCAGGAGCTGTTTATCAGTCAGGTGGGTGCCCTGTCCTTCACAGAGATCATATTCAGAGCAGATATCTTGAGGGAACCTTGCAGAGAAGAAGATGCACCTGACACACCAAGGTGAAGCTTTGGATTACTTATTGTCATGGACTGGCAGATGCAAAACAGCTTCTTCAAGGCATTATATTGAAACTGAAAATATTTTTGGATGAGAAAGAGCTGTTATTCCTATGAAGGAGCTGGATTAGATTAAAAAATGTACTTTTCTGGAAAGAAAACACCTTCAGAAACGCTGTTGGAAACTCTCAGTGCTCTCTGTACCTCATCTCCTGGAGATGAAATAAACCCCAGGGTCCAACAAATGGCACTTTCCCCCCGCCTTGTTCTCAGCTGGCCTCAGGATGGGCTGCAGGGATCTGGGTGAGGTTTCTGTGCTGTTCCCCCAGCAGGGCAGGATGGCTGCTGGAAGGATGCAAAGCCCCATCCTGCTGCCCAGCATCCCACAGGGCTGCTGCCAAAGGAGCTGAACTAAATGTTAATCTTGTCTCACTGAGGCTTGGCCTTTCTTTTATCCTCACACCAGCAGGCTGCGTCCCTGGAGTGGGCCAGGCCCTGCTGTCCTACTTCAGCAGCTCTGGAAAAGGTCTGCAGGAATTCCTGGTGCTCTGCTCTTCACCCTTGAATCCCTGTCTCCTCTCCTGCTGTGTCCCATCCACTGGGGACAGGGACAGACTTGTCCCTGTGCTGTGTGCAGGCAACTCTGTCTGCACACAGGGCTGTGCTGCCTGAAAAAGGGGATTTTCTCATCTGGGGGGCAGATTTAGGCTGTGGCTGTACCTCAGCAGGGACTCCTGGCTGGGAGGGGTGCAGGGCTCCCCTCTCCCTGCAGAGGGACCTTCCCTGGCTGTCCCAAGGAGGGGATGCGGCTGCTCCCCACCCCAGCAGGTCCCATCTGGATGACAGTGTTGGCTTCTCCAGGGACAAAGGGTGTGGGACAGTGTGACTGTCACCCACAAGGTGTAAATTCAGCCCTGGTATGGCCAAAAGCACCCACAGAATCAGCCTTGGCTGGAATTTGCTCTCAAGTCAGAGAGGGGCAGAGCCCAGCAAGCTGGGACATGAGAACACCAGGCAAGGAGGGGCCAGAGCTGTGTCCACTTCCCTAATTTGTCCCTCCCTGCCAAAAATCTCTGTCACTGAGGAAGAACCTGATGTCTTCAGACCCTGGCATTCCTGCCAGCATTAATTTTCCAGTTGGCAGAGAAGGCCAATGACAGAAGCTTTTGCCAGGAACAGTGGAGAGCAATTTCTGGGGTGGTTGATCTCCTGTTCCAGGCAGCACCATGGTCACAGGTGGTGGGAAAAGCAATTACACTGCAAACACCACAGCTGGGGTGGGGCCTGAGCCCCTGGCACTGAGCAGACAGGGACAGAGCTGGTTTGCACGGCCATGGTGACAACATCCTGCTCCCAGCCCTGCAGCACATAAATCACCCCAGGCTGGGGCAGGGGTCTGAGTGATCCAGCTGCTCCAATGGCCTGTAGGAGTCTGGAATTATGCACAGGGCTGGCTCTGGGAAGCCTTTTCCCCATGCACAACCCCTCTTTCTGCTTCCTGTGCTTTTATTGAGAGGCTTCAGCTGCTGCTGTCAATGGCAGAGCTGGGGATTTGCCTGGGGATGGCTCCACTGGGGCTCTCCCCAGCTGGAAGGGCAGGTGAGGGCAGGAGAGCAGAGATCAGAGTGCAGCCTGCAGCCCTGGGGTGCAATCTGTGCAGGCCGTGTGTCACAGACCCCAGGTGCTCCTTGCTGCCCCTTTCATGCACGAGCACAGCAGTTCTGTGCCATGCAGGAGGGCTGGTGACATCTCTGCTCACAACTAAAGACCTGGGGGACAGGCTCAGCACACAAGGGAGGAGAGGGTTTCCTCCCTGATGTTGTAAAGACCAAGTCAGGACCTTGTCTGAGTTCATCCCTGACCACCAAAGACATTTCCAGGGTGTGAAGGAACACCCAGCCATTACCTGAAACTCCCCTGCTCTGGGTGCCGCATGCAGAGGTGGCTTCACCCTGAGTCTGGGACTTAGTGCAGCTCTGGAGAGCCTCTTCCAGTGTCCCCTGTCCCCTCATGTGAAAACTCAGAGAATGCAGGTGGAAGTGACAAACCCTGTTGAAGAAAGAAGCTCCCATAAGACAAATCACCCCAACAACAACTCCAGGTAAGCACAGATGGCAAAAAGGAAGGTGTTGATTCCACCCCTAAACAAAGAAGAAGGTTTGGAATTGGTACACAGCACAAAATTCCAGTGTGCAGACTAGGAAAGGAAACCTCTGCCCATCCCTGCCAGCCCAGGTTGTGGGAATATCTGTGAGCACCCCTGGGTGCCTGGAACTGGCACTTTGTCAAGGTGGCACCTCCAGGAGAGCAACTTGGGGTCCCTGAGAAGAGCAGGGTGAAGAAGGACCAGCTGTGGGATCCATGGAGTGCCACTGTAGGACACAGCACAAATGACATGGAGCAGTTCTGTTCAAGGCAAACGAAAATCTCTTTATTAAAAAATCTGACTCCATATTTATATCTTTCTGAAATGCCAGTGTCATTGGAGGGTTACAGTGCCACCTCCTTAATGCCACTGGGCAACCCAACAGTCCATCAGGTTGCTCGTCCCCCATAAAAGAATGAAAACAATAAATTATTTAATATTAATATTAAGTCTGTGAGAAAGTTCTGTGCAAAAATGCAAACATCAGAAGGCTTTAGAAAAACTTGAAAAAATCAGGGCAACAATGGGGTGGTGATAGCTTCTGCTTAATCTCTCCCACTGTCTTTCTTTCCCCCCTCTTCCTATTTCTTTCTAAGCTTTGTCTCCCATTTACTCTTAAATAAAATCCCTTCTATTGACTTTGGCATGAACTTGGGCAGAGGCACTTAGAATAAAATCCTAACTTTGCTCCTTCATCTCCTTCCATCCCTGTCCCTCTACTGCCTGCTCAGGCTCCCCATGGTCTTGTGACCCAAAAGCTCAGGCCACTGACCTCCTTTTCTCCTCTTCTTGCTGACCAGTTTGATATTAGCTCCTGGCCAAGGAGAAAATAGGCCAGCTCCCTTGGCTGACCTCAGAGCTAAGACATCCGTACAGAATAACCTCTCTGCAATGCCCCAAATCTCCAGGAAATGGGATGTGAGCAGCAGGAGAGACTGAGACAGCTTCTGGAATTTGTCCTGGTCTCCTGGCTGCTCTCAGTGCATTTCTGCCCATTGCTCTGTTCAGGGGAAAAGCAGGGGCTGAGATAATTCTGCATTTGGGGCAGTGACCGATGTCACTCCTGGTGGTCAACAAGAGCTGGTGGCATCTCAGGTGTCTCTGAAAGGCAGCTGGGCAGTGAGCAGACTGAGGGAGGAGATGTCTCCCCTCTTCTGAGCACTCCTGAGGTCACATCTGAGATGCTGTGTCTGCTCTGGAGGCGGGAGCACAATGGGGCTGTGCTGGGGGAGAGGCTGAGGGTGCTGAGATGGTTTTGGTGGTAGGAACAGAAGGCTGAGAGAAGCTCCTGCTGTTCCTGAGGGAGGCTGTGGGATGGGTGGAGCTGGGTGCTTTGGAGGTGCTTTGCAAAGGACACGAGGCAGCAGACAGAGCCAGCAGGAATCTCACTAAATGTACGAGAAAATGAAAATTTCACAATGAGGTACACCCAGCCTTGAAGTAGAGGTGTGATCTCCATCCTTGGATGCTTGAAACTCAATACCCTGAGCAACCTCCTCTGTCTTTGCTGGCATCCCTTCCTGAGCAGGGCTTGGACTGGAGACCCCTGGCAGTTCATCCTGGCATTAATTAGTCCATGAATCTGTGATTTTTAGACTGTCTAGGGAGAAGAATGATACTGGAGATCTGATCCCAGCAGGGGTGAGGCCACTGCCCAAAGAGGAATTGCTTCCTTGGTCTCCTACCCCAGCTTTGTACCTAATTTGCACCTTGGCTGCAGGAGATGAAAAAGAACTGATTCATCCTTAGGGGAAATTCAATTAAGCAGCAGCCCCAGCCTCGTGAATATTTAAAGGGCTGGAGATGTGCTGTGAAGGGCATTGGTTGGGCAGCTGTGCAGAAAATCCCTTGTAAGTCTTTAATAAAACTTTATGAGGCAAAGAGCAACAGAGCAGCAAGGAGGGAGAGCTGCTCTCCTGCAGGAAAGGGAGCAGAGCTGTGACACACCTGGGGCTCCCTGGGCACTCCCTGAGCTGGCCCATGTGCTCAGCAGGGCAGGGATGTGAGGGCAGGGCTTCCAGCAGGAACAGGTTCCTGCAGAGGCAGCTGCTGCCTTGGAGAGCAGGGATCTCACAGCTCCCAGCTGCTGCTCTCAGCTGGATCCGGATTTTTGGCATTTCCTGCTGTACCTGAGGTAACACCTCATCTGTGTGAGGTCAGGGGACAGGATGGAGTCCAGACTGGGGCATGCTGGTTTCTGAGCACTCCAGCAGTTCCTCACCAGCAGAGCCATTGAAAACCCCTCATGCTGCTGCAGCCCAAGGGTGGCCTTTAGCCCCCAGCTCTGCTGGACATGATGCCTGGAAAAGCTCCCTGGAACAGAGGCTGGACAGTGTTAAAGGAATAAAGAAGGGATTTATTAAAAGGCCTCAAAGGATACACCTTGGGCGGTGCAAGAGCCCAGCCAGGGCTACACCCAAGATGGACCCAAAATGAACTCTTAGTCACCAGTTCTCACACTTTTATGAGTTTTGGTCCATTTCCATATTGGGTTAATTGTCCAATTCCAGCTCCAGGTCATGCAGTCCCATCCTCCCAGGTTGCTCTCCTCAATTCCCTGTTCTTTGCACTTTTTGGGCCTGAAGCTGCAGCAGTGTCCTTGGTTCTGGGGCTGGAAAAGGATTGTTTTGTGTGACTGAGCTGTGAGGAGAACTTGCTGACACTTTATATGAAGTTCAGAGTTCTGTACCAATGCAGTACAGAGTCTGGAAAAGCTAAAACTGAAGGCATCAGACAGGGCTGCACAGAGGGGGCAGTGCAGGCTCAGCTCAGCCCCAGTCAGGAGGTCCCTCAGGTGGGCTCAGCCAGCACAGGGCTCACCTGCCCCCAGGTGAGGTCTGCCAGCCCCATTGGAGCCAGGTGCCTGCTGAGCTCTGGGACAGCCCCCAGGAAGGCACAGCGTCACGGTGCCTCTGTCTCATCTCTCCTTCAGCTTCTCTTTGGAATTTTAAATTTAGGGTTGTTCTGTAGCCTCTCAGTCTGTCTTTGCTGGGGAGCTCCTGCCCAGGGAGCAGGAGCTCCCCAGCAAAGGACAGAAGGGCAGCCCTGCAAGGACAATGCAGCAGGACCTGCACTGTGCCCCTGCCAGCCCCAGCTCATCTGTCCTGCCCGTGCCACCACCCTGTGATCCAGAGAAATCTGCCTGTGACAAAGTGAGCCAGGGCTGGGACACATCCAGAGCCTGGGGAGCTGAACCTCCAGAACCAACAGGAGGCTTCCTGCTCATACAGGAGGCCCTGGAGAGCAGAGAGCCCCTGGCTTTAATGTTTGCCAGCAGTGACATCTGTGACCAGCCAGGATCCCACCTTGCTCAGTGACAGTCACTCTGGTGGCACTGGTGGCACCACTGTGGGCAGCTGTGGTTGCTCAGTGTGTTTCTGGGGGGACACATAACCCTTAGCACTCATCAATCATAATTTAATTCTTGTTCAGTAACTTAGAAAATGTTTTTCAGGCTGCTGGGATGACTTCACCTATGGTAAGGATGATGGGCTGCTGGAACATATTGTATGAGGTGACAATTCCAGCAGGTACACGCTCAGGTGAGGTCAGTGACCCTGTGTGCTGCCCCTTGAGTGTCCAGAACACAAGGACAGGACAAGGTTATAATTCCCAGAGCACTTTCCCACCTCCTGAGGCAGAGTCCAGGCTTTGTTCCAGCCTGGACTTCCAGGACAATTGCATTTCTTGCCCAAATGAGATTTGCTGTCAGTGAGGAAGATTCCATCACGCTCCAAGAGCAGAGCTGTCTGCTGGAATGCTCATCCCAGCAATCTGAGGCTCGGAATTTGATATGACAAAGTTCAAATTAGCTGTCTTGTTCCTTCCTAGAAATGCCATGGTGCATGAAGTTCTGCCTATGTTCATCCAGATCCACTGGTAGATCTCCCTGTCAAAGTCTAACTTTTGAGAAGAATCCTTTGGGATGAAAGACACTGAATAATATCATTATTATGTATCTGCTCCTGAAATTAAAATCAGGTGCTCCAGCACTTTGGAGAATTTTCTGTATTGGCCTTTGAAGAATCATCTCCAGGGCAAATCCTTCTCCAGCTGAAATCTAGGATTGAACACATGAATGCTGCCCTTTGCTGGAGGAAGGAATGTCTAGGAAATGGACCATGAAGCAATAAGTAAATGCAGCAGTTTCTCTTGGTGTGCAGCTGCTGGAGCAGTGAAAGACAGAGAAATATGAAGGACAGGCTGCTGTAACATATGAGCTCTGTCAACAAAAGAAATGTCATGTCAGCCTTGGATGAACACCCTCAAATCAACAGCGGACACCGGATTGACTCAGCTGGTGTCAGGATGTCCTATTAAGAGATGGATGACTTCAGAGGGAGAATTTCTCAATCCATTTATATGAAGAATTTGCCTCTAAATTCAAAAGGAGGTTCTCAGCAGAATTGCTTTAAAATTTATAACCCAGCATCTGTATCTCTTTTGTTTCCCCGGTGAGGAGGAGGCAGGAAGGTGAAATATTCCCAGAGTGTGTCTGGCTGTGGCTCTCCTGGCCAGACCCTCCACATTCCCTGCTGTGGGACCCATCACTCTTCTCTCTCCCTGTCCCTGTCCCTTCCTCTGGTGCAGCCAATAGAATCCAGGGCTGATCATAATTCACCTTATGGATTTGGGCTCCACACTGCTCTGGCCAGAGGCTTTGGGAGATGCCAATCTTTTGTCCAGGATGTTTTTTCTGCCCTGAAAGCTGCAGTCAGGAGAAAATAATTTGCACTGGCAGACTGGTAAGGAGGATAGGGAAGTGCCACCTCTCTGACCCCTTGGATTTTCAATGTGCTTTTTATTATTTCCAAGACCCCAGGCCACCAGATTGGTTTTCCACTCTTCCACTGGTGAAATTCAGCAGCAACTAAAGGAAACAGGCTGAGTTCATCTGAACACTTAATCTAGGCATTAGTGGCATTCCTCCATCCTTATTTAAATCCCTTGAGAGCTGGGCTTGGAGCAATCCTGGAGAATAGGTGAGCAGGGTGAGGGAATCACAGAGAGCTGTGAGAGGCTCATTCCTGCCTGGTGCTCACAACATCTCTCACTCGGACAGGAGAGGCCCCAGGGAGTCCCTGAGGGCTCCTCTGAACCCAGAGAGACCTTGGTTGGTGTCCTTGGGAGGGTTTGACCTTGGGATGGGCTGGGGTGGCTGCATTCCCTGGACTATTCCTTTCCATGGGATAATTGGTGCTCTCTGGGCCCAGGGAAGGTCCTTCACCAGCTGAATGCAGCTCAGAGTGGTGGGGAGGAGAGAAGATGAGAGGCACACCTGGGCTTTTGACCTTCCCAGGGAATATTCCAAGTGCTTGTGAGTGGAAGCACTCCAAAGGGCAGCTCTTGTCCCTCGGAGCTCCTTTCCCAGCAGGCAATCCCAGACCGTTCATTGCCATTCCCTTTTTACCAGCTGCATCCTCAGCACAACCTGGCGTGGCATCAGCAGGCCCTGGTCTTGTGGTCACATCACAGCACTCCTGTGATGCATTCCTGACTTTCCTTGTCTTTGAGAAATCACATGGTCTGAACCGAGCTGGACTTCCATGGCCTTGGGAAACTTCTGCTGTAGGTGATTTTCCAGCAAACGCTGGGCACTGCCTCCTGCCATTCCTGAGGGATTTGTTTTATGTGTTTACCCAAAGCCTGGTGTCTCTGACCTATGTGGTGTATTTTCATCCAGGGATGGCTTTAAAAGAGCTGCCCAAAATCCCCCTCGGCATCAGCAACGCTTTGTGAGTTTGTCAGATGTTCAGTTTCTCAAAGGCTGCTTAAGATTTCAGTTTAACTGGTTTTAAGTCAGATTTAGAAGTCATGAACACAGCTCATCATCTGCATAATCTCTGGATTGTTATTCCTGTGTTGAAACCTTAAAATTTCTGCTGTCAATGCTGTCAGAGCTGATGGTTCTCCCCTGAGTGAAGAGAGTTGTAAAGAAGTCATGGACCACTGCCCGTATCATCAGGGGTATCCCAACAAAAACAGAGGGAAATGCTAGAGGGACATGCATGATCACCTGTGTGATGTGGGACCAGGGACCTCCATAAATTCATGCCTGTGGCAGAAGCAGCACAGATCTCAAGGTAGCTCTTACAGCTCCTTCCCGTCTGTGCTGTTTCCAGCTGGCTGCAAACTTGGAGCTTTTTCTTTCATTTTCAGAGGAAAAAAATGGTGCTTTTAAAATGCTTGTATGGAAAACATTCCTCTTTCCCTCTGCTCCTTGGGCTCTGCTTGTTCTCTCACCAGTGTCGCCTGTCAAGGAAGAGGGAAATGGTTCATTTCACAGCCCTGTGTGCTGGGACTGGGCAGATGTGTGACTAAACCTGCCCCAGGACACAGATGCAGTCCTCAGCCAGATCTTGTCACACTTTGGCATTTCTCAGTCTTGTTTTGCTGCTCACGGTGAAGGCAGCCCCTCCTGGGAGCTGGGAACCATCATGGGCCTGCTTCCTCCTCCTGCTCTGCCTCCCAGAGCCCGGGGGGTTTCCAGGCCGTGTGAGGGACAGTGACAGGCACAGCCCAGTGCCACCCCCTGAGGAGCAACAAATGCCAGCACCTTTCAGGCAGGCCAAACACCAGTGGTGGAACTTTTATAGGAAAAGCCTCCTTAAAATGAGGGA
>WBNO01019602.1:0-14211 GCA_013400575.1 Peucedramus taeniatus | reverse complement strand
CCAGGCAGAAAGGGACCTGGGGGTACTGATCGACAGCTGACTGAACATGAGCCAGCAGTGTGCCCTGGTGGCCAAGAAGGCCTATGGCATCCTGGCCTGTATCAGGAATAGTGTGGCCAGCAGGACCAAGGAAGTCATTCTTCCCCTGTACTTGACACTGGTGAGGCCATACCTTGTGTCCACTTTGGGGCCCTTCAATTTAGGAAGGATGTTGAGATGCTCAAATGCATCCAGAGAAGGGCAACAAGGCTGGTGAAGGGTCTGGAACACAAGCCCTATGAAGAGCAGCTGAGGGAGTTGGGGTTGTTTAGCCTGAAAAAAAGTAGGCTCAGGGGAAACCTTATCACTCTCTACAACTACCTGAAAGGAGGTCATAGTCAGGTGAGAGTTGGTCTCTTCTCCCAGGCAACCACTGACAGAACGAGAGGACACAGTGTTAAGCTGCTCCAGGGGAAGTTTAGGCTGGACATGAGGAAAATCTTCTTCACTGAAAGACTGATTGGGCACTGGAATGGGCTGCTCAGAGAGGTGGTGGAGTCACTGTCCCTGGAGGTGTTTAAATAATGACTTAATGTGGCACTCAGTGCCATGGTTTAGTTGATAAGGTGGTGTTAGGTCATAGTTTGGACTTGATGATCTCAGAGGTATTTTCCAACCTAGTTAATTCTGTGATTCTGTGATTTGCTTTAGAAAAAACACTGCAGGCTTATGAATTATGGAGAAGAAACAAAATACCAGTTACAAAAGCAGTTGTCATTCATGAATGCTCTCTTAGGAAGAAATTTTCTCCCCCCCTTTCCCCCCGACTTCTTGCTTTCAAAGGAGTCTTCATTTTGTTTTTCTTTTTTGAGGTCCCTGTAGAAAACCTTGACCAAGTAGTATTAAATGTTTTGAGATGCACAAACTGGGTGTTGTATAGACTAGTTATCTCAGCCTTTTTGATAACTTTCAAGACATGCTTTTATTCTTGTGTTCCTAAAGAAATAATTTCTGTGATAGCACCCTTCATCTTATTTCAAAGGGGTAGAGGTTTCAAAAACACAGATTTCATCAGAATAATTATCTGGGGAAAGGTAAGACTAAATTTATGCTACTGTTGAAGAAAATGCAGTCAGTTCTCAGGTTTTATATATTTCATTTGGCAATAAACATCTGGCCAGTCAGCAAACATCCACACCTTATACTCTGTTGTAATAGGGATACAATTGAAGAGCAAAAGGCATAGGCCAGATTTCCTATTTCCTATAGATGTCATCAATCATGCTACTTTTGAATAATTTGTAGGAGAAAAGGCATATTGTTAACTTCTTAGCCATTTCTTCACCCTTCTTCAGTGGATCTGCAAAAATATTATTGAAAACATTGATCCTGTAGAGGTATTTTTAGGTATGTAATTTGGCCTGCAGAATCTTCAAGATTAAAAATAATGAATAAAACCAGAAAAACACAGTTTGACAAAAGCACCTTGGAGTCAATATGAAGCTTTTATTGATGAGTGTGATGTCATGGTATAGAATATTATTTTGATCAATTGTGATCAGCTGTCCCAGCTGTGTCCCATCCCAACTCCTTGAGCATTCCTAGTCTACTTGTTGGCATGGCAGTATGAGAAATAAAAAAGGCCTTGGTGCTGCATAAGCACTTTTCATCAATAGCTGAAACATGGATGTGTTATCAACACTGTTTTAAATCACAAATCCAAAACACAGAACCATACAAGCTGCTGTGAAAAAACTTAATTCTGTCCCAGACAAAACCCAGTGCAACTGTAAAATCTGTTAGTGTAACCTTTTAATAAAAGAGATCTGTCAGTGTGTGGTGGCTATTTGAGAAGACTTTTAAGCTCTTTAAGCAAATTTGTCAGAAATGCATAAGGAGGGCTATAGATTTATTAGTGCTTCTTAACCTGAAAGCACCACATACCTTCTAGGTTGCACAGCAACTGACTCCTAGCAACAGTAGCAGATTGAATTTTTAAGAGCGACATGTCAGATGTAATAATAAAGCAAGAGTACAAACAGTTGTAATGGTTATCTTTTCATAATAAACTAGTTTGAATTTAAGGAACTTTTTGTCCCTCCGAAATAGGAAGTCTCCTTCTCCACTGATCTTGGTGTATCCATGTTGTTTCCTTGTGTTCTCACCTTCTCCTCTTCTCTGGGTAGAAAAAAATTGCGCATGCCCTGCTTCTGGCACCAAAACTAATAAAGCTCTTTAGAATGAGAGTAACTGTGAGGTTTTGGTGTGGGGGTAGGCATTTTTTTTCCTAATTTCCTTTTTTCAAGCATAATACTATGAGATAAAACAGAAAATAAAGACTCAATAAATGGAGCATTACATAAGAAATTTAATGCATGCTTAAGGAGATTTGTAAATTTCAACTACTCTTCTAAATTAATTAATTGTAGGATTTCTTAAAAGTCACCAGCTAAACAAGTAAACAAATGTTTTGGAAGGAATCAAAATTCTTTTAATTTGGAGTATAAGTCAAACTAATGGAGTTAGAAAGAGATCTCCCCTGAACAGGTTATTCCATAACTGCCTACTGTAGAGATTCTTGTGTCTATGTGAAGTTTGCAAAACTCATTTAGACAATTTTTATGTTCCAAAATATAGATGGTCAGTGTTTCATTACTTTTTATTTTTTTCTGTTGTCTTGGTTCAGCTAACAAATATTCTGAGGCAATTTTTCTAACTTTTTTGAGATGAATGTTGATATAAAATCCTATATTGATTTTTTAAAAATTTTATTTGCTAAACACAATAAAATTGACTATTTTAAATCAAACTCTAACCTTTTTTAAAAAGATTTGTGAAATTCTTGTGAAGATTTGTATGAAAATTACTGACAGACAAATTTACTCTGTCTTACCAGTCTGTCAGTATATGTTTTACCCTTTAAAATCCTTTGTGTTAAAAGTGTGAAAAAGGTAGAAAATATGTGGGCAGGTAGGTGGTATGGAGATGGAATGAGACAGAGAAATACAACATGCTTCTGCATGGACTCCTCTCCATGGGCCACAGTTCCTGCCAAGAGCCTGCTCCAGCATGGGCTTTCCATAAGCTCCAGCATTCTTTGAGGCATATCCATCTGTTCCACTGTCATCTTTGCCACGGACTGCAAGGGTATCTCTGCTCTGGTGCACCTTCTCCCCCTCTACTTTCACTGACCTTGGTGTCTGTGGGGTTGTTTCTCACATTCTTCCCCCCATTTTCTCACTCTGCTGTGCAGTGATTTTGCTCTTTCTTAAATATGTTATCACAGAGGTGCTACCAGCTTTGCTGATTGGCTCAACTTTGGCCAGTGGTGAGTTCATTTTGGATCTTGCTGGAACCACCTTTGTTAGGCACGGGCAGCCCCTGATCTTTCTTCACAAAAGCCACCTGTACAACCCCTTGTGGTCTGAACACTAATGGAGTCTGACAACGTTATAAAACAAAGCTTTATTGAAGCAGTAAGAAAGATGAGCAATGATGTGCCCGTATGGCACAATCGCCATTAGCAAACACAGGATCATAAGTGATGTCATAATGCCAGGTACACTTGATGGCTGGGTCATCTGATAGCAACTGCCAACCATGCAATTGCCTTTTGAGTGTGGGTAAAATTTGTGCCTTCCATTGACTCCACTATTCCAGTCCTAAGAGGAAGGGAGCACCCAAGATTTCTAGATGCCTGTGGTTGACAAGGAATGGCATATGTCAGCAGGTCTGAAAAAAACTTACCAAGTTTTATTAGTAAATTATAAACTTGGCATGTAAATTGGTATGAGTTAGTCCCTTATCTTCTAATAGCAAGAAAAATAAAAAATAAGAGGGAAGATAGAGAGAAAGAGAAATAGAGAGGTCAGATAGGAGAGGAAAGGAGATCACTAGTCCTGGGTCCAGTGTTGATCTGGCTGACAGGGTGTCCAGGGTCCTGGGGGGAAGCCACACAGGCTTTGTGGGAGTACCTTTTTATAGATAAGTTTTCCCTGCATCAGAGATAAGTTCCTTGCTTTCTATGCAAATTAGTCATCATACACAGTTTGTTGTTCTGGACCTTTCTGGAAATGGGTCGGAGGGCTTTGGGGGTCTTTGGTGGTCTTATCCCCCCTCTACTGGTCTTGCCCATTACTTGACCTCATTCCTGCCCTTGCTCTGGACTGTGTTGTACTTAGCTCCAGGAGCTAGAACAAGGATGTTTGTCCTAGAAAAGTGCTGCCCTACCTCTGCATGGCCCCTTTTCCAGCTACATCCTGCTCTTTTTTGCCCATTTGCACAGCGTGTTCTTACACAACAATCCTTGTTTGGCTCCATGGCTATCAGTGTTTGAGACATACACATTAGCTCCTTGTCTTCTGGGCTTCTACACACCACTGGTAGTGTGATTTGAGAGAATCATACTTTACATGAAAAATGTGGGCAGCATCCTGCCTGTGCTTCTGATATTGGTCAGGAAGCAAGATGTCACCTCCCCCAACTACCAAAATCATGCCATATAAATCTTGTTTTGTTTTAAACTACACTTTGTTAAATGTAATGAGGCTATTTCATTACTTCATATGCCCTCAATAGAGAGCTAGAGATAGAAATTCATCTAAAAGAATGCCTTGCATGTCATAAAGCTTTATTTTATGACATGAAGCCAAAATAAAAGGTGGAAATTAAGAAACCATGCAGATGCTCACTTGACCCCCCTCTCTCCTCCCCAACCCAGTGGAATGGGGAGGAAAATCAGAAGTAAGACTTGTATGGTGAGATAAGAAGAGTTTAATAATTGAAAATAAAATAAAATACAATAATAATCACAAATAATAATACTGATAATAAAAAGGAAACAAGTGATGCACAATGCAATTGCTCACCACCCACTGACCAATGCCAGACCCCCTTCCCGAACCCAGATCATCTCTCCTTCTGGGTAACTCCTCCCAGTTTATATACTGGGCCTGATGTTCTATGGTATGGAATATCCCTTTGGTCACTTTGGGTCACCTGTCCCAGCTGTGCCCCCTCCCAGTTTCTTTTGCAAACCTCCTCACCGGCAGAGCATGAGACAAGAAAAAACTCCTTGACTTAGGATAAACACAACTTAGCAAAAACCCAAAACATCAGTGTGTTATCAACACCATTCTCATTCTGAATCCAAAACACAGCACTGTAATGGCTACTGAGAAGAAATTAACTCTCTTCTAGCTGAAACCAGGACAGAATGCAAAAGGATTTAGCATTACTTAATCATGGACTAATTTAACATTTTTGAAGTGATTCAGTAGGGTTTACTACAATTGCAACAATGACTTAATTATAGATTTGAGATAGCAACATTCATACCATAATCAATTCACATGCACTCACACAGACAGATGTATACATCTATATGTGCAAAGGTACTTGTTAAAAACTCCCCTCGAGTTCAGTGAAATATGCCAAATCCCTTTGTGTTCTCAGTGAGCAAGGGTTGCACCTCAAGGAGTGTGGGGGAGGTGTCAGCCTAAGCCTCATTATCAGCAATGGTCTTTCAACTATTGCAAACTTGAGGGTTCATGAGCTCTGAGAGGCATCCCACTCAGAGGGAGGTGCTGGCACAGCCCACTGCAGTCCAGGAGAGCTCAAAGGGCCTTTATAGGGTCACAAGATGATTTGCTTTAGTCATCAGTAAGTTTCCATCCTGGCCATAACCTAAGTTGGTAACTACTGGACATTTTTTCAAACATATAACAATGTAACAATGGTACTATTTCACTTATTCAGGTAAATAGTTTTCCAAGGCTGTCAAGGGATAACTGATTATCCCTTGTTCCCCACCTTGGTCAGGCAACTGATGTTCCTGATACGATCACTGTTGTTCCCACCTTTACCATGCAAGAGCTCCTGGTCAAGGGATGCTTCACTACCCAACTGGTTTGATCAAGGCTTATCGGGAGCTCCTGAGATCTGTTTGTATTTCAATATCAAAATAATTACAAGTGTGAATAGTAAAAACTAAAAGTATGGAAAAAGGCAAATGTTACGCTCATCTTCAAGGAGAATGAGGATGAGGAACTGGAGAACTACAGGTTTGTCAGTCTAACCTCAGTCCATGGGTAGGTTATGAAGGAAATCCTCTTGTTAACTGTGTCCAGATTTATAAAGGACAAAAAGGGTTTTTGGGAACAGCCAGCATGGATTTACCAAGGCAAACTAGTGCCTGACCAACCTAATAGCTTTCTGTGATGAGCTGACTGTGTGTGTCTCAAAGGGGAGAACAGGGGAAGTCACACCTTTTACTTTAGCCTTTCACATGGCATCTCATGGTAACCTTATGGCCAAATTGGTGAGATATTGATTGGATAAGTGGACAATAAGGTGGGTGGAAAAACTGTCATGGCCTGCCTGGCTCAAAAGGTGTTGAGTAGTGATACAAAGTCTAGCTGGGAACTGGATAGCAGTGTTGTCCCTCAGGGATTGATACTGGGGTTGATAGTGTTTAATGCCTTTTTTAGTAATCTGGACAGTAGGCTGGAGTGCACCCTTGACAAGTTTGTGGGTGACAGTCAATTGGTGTGAGTGGTCAGTAATCTGGAGGGCAGGGCTGTTGTTCAGAGGGACCCCAACAGACTGGAGAAATAGGCTGATCAGAATGTCGTGGAGTTCAACAAAGGGAAATGCCAAGTCCCACATCTGGGCTGAAATAGCCCCATGTACTGGTACGAGCTGGGAGCCAACTGGCTAGAAAGCAGCCTTGCAGAAAAAGAACAATCTGGGGGTGCTGGTGGGCAAGAAGTTGTACACAAGCCAGAAAAACATGCCCTTGAGACAAAGGCAGCCAAAAGCATCCTTGGCTGTATTAGCAAGAGTGCAGCCAGCAGGTCCAGGTGATGCCTTATGAAGGCTGACCTAGAACAGAGACTAGACGGAGTTAAAGAATAAAGTAGATATTTATTAGAAGGCCCCAATGGATACACCTTGGGCAGTACAAGAGCCCAGCCAGGGCTACATCCAAGATGAACCCAAAATGGTCACAAAATGGATCACTGGTCATGGGGTCTCACACTTTTCTAAGTTCTGGTCCATTAGCATATTGGAGTTAATTGTCCAATTACAGCTTTAGCTTATGAAGTCACATCCTTCTTGTTTTCCTCTCTTCAGTCCACCATTGTTTATGCTCTTGGGCCTGAAATTTGGATCATTTGTCCTCAGTCCCCAGCTAGAGAAGGAATTGTTTTGTCTACCTACTCTGTGAAGAGAGTTTACTATCCCCTAATATGAACTACACACCAAAGCAGTACAGAATCTGAAAAATATAAAAGCTAAAATCTGAGGCATCACAGGGAAGTGATCTTTCCCCTCTATTCCATGCTGATGAAATCTCATCTGGAATCCTGTGTCCAGTCTTGGGCTCACAGTATATGACAGTCAGAGAGATATTGGAGCAAGTCTGGGTCTGAAGCATGTGACATGAGGAGAGGCTGAGAGAACTGAATTTTTTTGACCTAGGCATCAGAAGGCATGGAGAGACCCTATTGTTGCCTTTCAGCTACCTAATGGAAAGGTGTAGAGAAGATGGAGCCAGACTCTTCTGGGAGGTGCATAGTGAAAGGACAAGGGGCAATGGACACAAGTTGGAACAGGGGAAATTCTGACTTGATATTAGCAAAAGTTGTGTAGAAAGGGGGGAAAAGGATGTCTATCAGGAGGCATTAGGTGGTATGTTTTCAGTCTCCCAATCATCTATTAAAAAAAAAAAAAAACAAAACTAAAGAAATCTACCAGCCACATGTTTTTGGTTTTGTTTGTTTTTTTTTTAAAGAAAGGCAAGTTTTTTATTGTGGCCATGGATTCTGGTTTTAGGAATATTTATTGAAACTGGTTAGGAATTTATTCTCTTCAGTGTTATATAGGAATCTCAACTATATTTAAAATTATTCCTGAAAATGAAGCAACCATAAGCAGGATCTGAAATTCTTAGTAATAATCTAAATATCATTTCAGTCTTATTTTCAGTTAATATTACTTCCTGACACACATTCTAGATATAGATGTTTTCTGATTCTACTTAACATGACACTCAGGAAACCTATTTCTAAAGTTTAATTTTGAGTGGAAAACAGATATGTATTAATGTAATTTGACCACAACACAAAACCAAAAAGAATGAATGCAGTTTAGGACAGTTTTCAGGTGGGTGGTTGCACGACACCTCAAAATCAGCATATATAGATGTGTATTTCTTGATGCCTACCACTAAGAATTTATTGCAAAGTTTAGAAGTGAAGTTTGTGCAATATTTGGCTGAAAAAAGGCCCAGCTGAAAAAAGGCCTAGCTGAAAAGGATCCAGGGGTGCTGGTCGACAGCCAGCTGAACATGGGCCATTAGTGGGCCCAGATGGCCAAGAAGGCCAATGACATTCTGCCCTGTATCAGGAATAGTATGGCCAGCAGGACTAAGGAAGTGATTTTTCCCCATACTGGGCACTAGTGAGAGTGCATCTTGAGTACCGTGTCCATTTTTGGGCTCCTCACTTCAAAAATGACATTGAGGTGCTGGAACGAGTCTAGAGAAGGGCAACAAAAATTGGTGAAGGATCTAGAGAGTAAGTCATATGACAAACAGCTGCGGGAGCTGGGGTTGTTTAGTCTGGAGAAGAGGAGGCTGAAGGGAGATCTTATTGCTCTCTACAACTACCTGAAAGGAGGTTGTAGCAAGGCGGGGATCAGCCTCTTTTCCCAAGTAACAAGAGATAGGAAAAGAGGAAGCATCCTTAAGTTGCACCAGGGGAGGTTAAGATTGCATAACTGCTGTTATAATTTCAAATATATGCCTGTAGAAAATCTGTTGAACGTCTCATTCCTAATTACTGGCAGAGACAGAACAATACCTATACAATAGCTATGCAAAACTTGAAGCCATATGATAAATGCTTATTTAATTTGGATCACATCTTTCATTTTACTGTGACACTAAGCAGTGTTGGGAAATATAACACAAAGGTCAGAAATTACCGACAAAATAATACAACAGCTGAGATATTAGCATCCTTTCAGGTAGTTGTAGAGAATGATAAGGTCTCCCCTGAGCCTCCCCTTCTCCAGAATAAACAACCCCAGCTCCCTTAGTTGCTCCTCATATGACTTACTCTCCAGACACTTCACCAGCTTCGGTGCCCTTCTCTGGACACACTCTGAGACCTCGATGTCCTTCCTGTATTGAGGGGCCCAAAACTGAACACAGTATTCAAGGTATGGCCTCACAAGTGCCAAAGAACAGGGAGATGATCACTGCCCTAGTCCTACTGGCCACACTATTTCTGATACATATCTTCCACTTTCCTTACTGGTACTTAGTTAATATGAACAAGAGCTTGAACAGGGAAAACATTTATTGGAAAAATAAATTTTGTATAGAAGAAATCTGGTGGTGCATGGAAGCAGATACCAGGGAGGGATAGGACCATTGGAATGACTTTGAATAGAAGAGGGAAATATGAGAGATTTGAGTTCTGATAAATACATACCTTAGGTGAAAGTGAAAAAAGAAGAAAGGGTGAACAGGATCAAAATCTTCAGAAAAGGGGTAGGTGAATGAGGGTATGAGAAATGTTAATTCTATGTACAATAGAGAGATTATTATCAAATATAGCAATTCTTTGTTTTTGACTAAAATATTACCAAATAATTTTAAATTAAATTTCTTCCTTCAAAACTGTGGTTTTTTACCTTTCTTTTTCCTGCTTTTCCTTTCTTTTTCTGTTTTTCCTTTTTTTGTAATTGTCATGATGTAGTGTATTTTGTATGGTTCTCTCTAGTGTTTCTCACTTTTAATTTGAAAGGAAAGTCCAGAAATGAGGGTGTTAACCTGGAGACCTATGCTAAGTTCCCTGCTGTGTTACAGATTGTGTGTGTGGTCTGAAGCAAATTATTTGGGCTCAGATAATCAAAGATAATCAGGGACCTAACTCCTCTTAGCTACTCTTTGGTTGCAATTTTTAAGTATATGAAAGTATGCAGGGTTTTTTTACTTTGTTAATACCCTTTATATGATTTTATATTTGGTTCATCCTCTGGTATATACATTAGTCAAATTAAAAGGAAAATAACTGGGATTTCTATGCTTTTTGTCAAATTGTCTCTCCTGTCTCCAAAACTTGCAGGGGAAAAAAAGGGTTTGAGTTTCATTGGGAATGTCACATTTGAAGAAAATATTTTGTTCATACTAAATTTGCTATGTTTTAGTAAAAAATGAAGGAAAGAATACTGTCACATGAAAGGGGGGTTTTCCTCAAACCCTTTATGTTTGATCAGTCTGTCAATGCCCCAAGAAAGACAAGACCCTTGCATCTGACCAGTCTGTCAGCATCCTGTTATGGGGACTCCACTAAACAGTCCACTGTATTGGAGAACATGCATCAACAGCAAATTGGAGTAAATTCCTTTATTTCAGTTTGCAAGGAGACACCCCCTTCTGGATCTCCCCACTCATAGTCGGTATATTATCAGTTTTGTTCAAGTATGTTATCTGCTGCCAGCTGCTTCTAGTGCCCTTGAGAAGGACTCACACAGTTCATGGACTAACACACTTTATTAACAGACACACTGATAATAGAAAATCATGACAGATTAAAGTTTGAAGATTGCCATTGATAGTATATTGACTGCAAAACCAAATTTGAAGCGATATACAGAAAAGCTCTAATCCCTAACAAAAATGGGCTCAAGATAATCATTCAGCCTACATAGAGTACAGTTTGTATCCAATAGGCGTCTTTCGGGGGAAGAAGAGAGGTTCAGCCCATCGACTGATCCCTGCAGTTATAATGGAGTCTTCTCTAACTTCTCCCCATTCTTAATTTACTTTTATACTATTTCTTTGTGTTTAGGTGGTGCTAAAGTGACTCTAGTCATACATACCTTTGTCACTGATTGGTGTAAAAATCTCTTGCTTTGCTCTTAAAGACACAGTCAATGAAATCTAGAGTTCATGCCCAGTGAGCAGTGGTTGTACCTTGGAGGTGTGTAACTTTGGGATGGAGGCGTGCTCTGGTATTACAATGAGATTATAATGAAGCAAGTTCATCTGAGGAAAGTGGTTTTGCCACAGTTGCTGATTCGACAAGAAGATATCTCCTATCTCCCTTAGATGACAGCCGCTATGCAATTTATCAACTACATGGTACCATCAAGTTCCCATTCCTGCAGGGTTTGCAACAGAGCCTGGCCAAGTGTCTTCACTCCACTCCACCCTCTTCATCCTTCTTAGCATGTGCTTAAGGTTGCAGGATGTGTTGTGTGGGGAACTACCGTGGAATAGGTTTCAGGCATGCCAACCACATTTCATCCTGGGAGTAGCAACTGCATTTCACCCTATAATTGCCTTACTGTTATAACTTCTGTTAGAATATGAATATAATGTCCAAGTTTTCTCTAATTTCACCCCCAGTCATTTTCCCACAGGTACTAAGTTGATGATTAAAGTCCTTTAGTGTGGATCAGTCTCCAAGAAAAGTTTTGGAATTCAAATGACAATGTCTTCATCTTTACCTTCAGTTCACAGTGACCCTTAACATTATGAAACAATGCAAGAAACGAAGTTTTAAACTTTATTTTGAAAACACATTGATTGTATAATTTTTAGCACTACGGCCTAGATTTGGTGTGACATACTGAAACTGTATTACATTTTTAGTACAATTCACCTTTTCCATTGTAGAGATTGTCCCATTATTTAATAGCTGGAATTGTATCAACATGGAAAGGTAAATCCTAAAGATAGTGCAAGAAGATTACTTTGTATATTTTAACACTATTCTTCTATTCATATCCCTCCCTCACTTTGGGGACCTTTTTCAGATAAGCATGCTTAAAAAGACTTGCTCCTTCCTGTGGAAGAAGCATTTAAGACATTCAGATTAATTAATTTGACTCAAGTTGTTTTCTGATCATAAAGAGGGATGATAGACTACGGCTCATTTGAGACAATGCAGTTCTTTTACAATAACTTTGATTTATGTGTATTGACTTTAGTCAAATCTGTCTTTCCTTATAAATTGGTTCAGAGGAAAAAGATGCATGCTACTATATGCCTGTCAGAACTTTCAGCTCTGAGATGTACACTTGAAGGAGATGTACACAGTTGAAGGAGATGACAATTAATGCAAGATCTAACTTATGGTCTTTCTACTTTCCTGTGTGCATTTACAAAGTGTCTGTCACTGTTCCTTTAGGAACAAACTTCTCCAGCATGTGTCCCCCATGAGCCCATAGGTCCTGCCAAGGAGCCTGCTCCAGTGCAGGCTTCCCACAGGGTCACAGCCTACTTTGGTCATCCACCTGCTCCAGGATGGGGTCCTTCACAGGCTGCAGGTGGATCTCTGCTTCCATGTGGACCCATCCACAGGTCCCTTTGACTCAAGTTCACACTAGAGTTCCAGCCTGTCTAGTACAGCAGCACAGAAACAGCAGTGATGCCATGGCCACTTGCCAACCAAGACGCATCATCATTGCTGTTATCAAAATGTGCATGGGGTTATTCCTCCTCAGGTGCAGGACCCTACACTTGCCTTTGCTGAATTTCAAAAGTTCCATTCTGCCCATCCCTCCAGCCTGTCAAGAGCCTTCTGAATGGCTGCATAGCTCTGGGGTATTGGCTACTCCTCCCAGTTTTGTATCATCCATAAACTTGCTGAGGAAACATCTATCCCCTCATCCAAGTAACTGATGAATAAGTTAAACAATACTGGACCCAGTATTGACCCTTGGGGGACACCACTAATTATAGGCCTCCAACTAGACTCTGGGCCACTGACCACAACCCTCTGAGACTTGCCATTCAGCCAATTTCCAATCCATCTCACCATGTACTCATCCAGACCATGTTTCCTGAGATTGCCTACTAGGATATCATGAGAGAGAGTGTCAAAAGCCTTGCTGAAGTCCAGGTAGACAATATCCACCCCTTTCCTCACATTTATCCTGCCAGTTGTCCCATTGTAGAAAGCAATCAGGTTGGTTAAGCAGGATGTCCCCTTGTTAAATCCATGTTGACTACTCCTGATCACCTTCTTGTCTTCCATGTGTTTAGAGGTGGCCTCCAGGATGAGCTGTTCCATCACCTTGCCAGAGATTGAGGTCAGGCTGTAGTTCCCTGTGTCCTCCCTCTTGCCCTTTTTGAAAACTGGGGTGACATTTGCTTTCTTCCAGTCTTCAGGCACCTCTCCTGATCTCCACAGTCTTTCAAAGATGATTGTGAGTGGCCTAGCAATGATGTCCACCAGCTCCCTCAGCACTCATGAGTGCATTCTATCAGGGCCCATGGACCTGTGGATGTCAAATTTGACTAAATGGTCTCTAACTCAATCCTCCTCAACCAAGGGAAAGTTTTCCTTTCTCCTGACCTTCTCCCTGGTCTCCTGGGTCAGGAATTCCTGAGGATTGGCCTTGGCAGTGAAGACTGAAGCAAAGGAGTTCAGTATCTCAGCCTTCTCTGCAACTTCTGTTGTAGAGGGTCCCTGTTCCATTCATTTGCAGGCTCACATTTTCCCTGATATTCCTTTTGTTACTGATGCATTTGAAGAAGCCCTTCTTGTTATCCATGCCATCCTTATCCAGATTTAATTCCAGATGGGCCTTGGCCTTCCTTGCTGCATTTCTGCATACTCTGACAACATCCCTATATTCATCCCAGGTGGCCTGTCTCTGCTTCCACCTCATTAATTTCCTGCTTATGTCTGAGTTTTAACAGTTTCTTGTTCATCTGTGCAGGTCTCCTGCCCCTTTTGCTCAATTTCTTGCCCATGGCAATGCACCATTTTTGAGCCTGGAAGTGGTGCTTGAATACTGACCAGTTCTCTTGTACCCCTCTTTCCTCTAGGGCACATTCCCATGGGATTCTTCCAAGAAGGTCCCTGAAGGGGCCAAAGTTAGCTCTCCTATAGTCCAGTGTTGTGATCTTACTCATTGTCCTGCTTCTTCTTCACAAGATACTGAATTCCATGATCTCATGGTCACTGTAGCCAAGACTGCTCCCAGCCTTCACATCTCCAACCAGACCTTCCTTGTTAGTCAGTATAAGGTCCAACAGCACACCATTCCTCATTGGCTCTTCTATCACCTGTATCAGAAAGTTATTGTCAATGCTTTCCAAGAACCTCCTGGATTGTTTGTACCTTGCAGTGGTGTTCCTCCAGCAGATGTCAGATGCTATCACAGAAGCACCACAAACTTCCTAAAACTGACTCTGTCAAACGGCCA